>JARHVA010001160.1:627500-712500 GCA_037957365.1 Torreya grandis | reverse complement strand
ATTGAGACTATTTAGTGCCAATATTGACCTACAAGTCTACACACTTGTAGGTTCACACTCTTCTCATTGGACTTGGCTTCAAGGAAGAGACTATAATCTTTGAATCCAATGGATTTCCACTTGGAATACCTATTGATAAATATATTTAATTAAATATATATATATTTTAATTTTCTTAAATTATCTAATAAATTTACAACATATCCACACTTGACTAGGGTTATCACCATCATGGTTGCTAGTTCTAACAGTTCAACTATGCATGCATAATTATCCACTTTCCTTGAAGTCCATACATTAAATGACGTCTAAAAAAGTTAATTTGATATTTTTTAGGTTTTATGAAATATTAAAAATTTATTTTAACTCATTAAATACACCAATACACTACACATATTGTTACAAACATGAATGTCATGTTCAAACTAGCAAATAAAGTCTATTAGATATTACACCAAACATGAACATGAATAAACTTGAGAGAACATGATATTATAGGGGGAAATAAGTGTTAAAAATACTCAAATTAATCATGTTAATTAATTCATTATCCTTCATAACTCTATATTTATATAAAACTAACCCTGGTGGTGTTTTGAATCCTCAGTATACACCCTTAACTTTTTAACAATTTTTCATAAAGTTAATAATCCTAAAATAAAAAATAATTCAAAAATGTATAATGTAATAAGGGTCCATTATTATACCAAAGATCTTGGTATTCTCATTTCTCTCTCCTTATAGTAATATCTATAAATAATTGGCCTTTTGACACTACCAAGAAACTCCATGCAAAAAAGATAAAGTGTTTTGGCTTTTTTGGCTCTATAACTACACTTACTTCATGGATTTGCATCTACGAAGAACATTAGGACCCTTTGAGGAGGTTTTTACATTATCCATAAATATAAAACCTCTATAAAATAACTTTGAAAGCTTGATTCCTTCAAGAGTCTAGCTATTCTACCCTTTCGAACTGTTGGAGATGGTGAACCATGTTAATATATAGTTTCCCATAACTTGTACAGATGTGGAGGAATATTCTAAAATATATCACAATTTTATTTTAATAAAACTCTTTGAAAATTTCTAATTTGGATGTTGGAAATTGATAAATGGGAAGTTACAAATAGATTCCAATGTTGGAAAATAGTTTCTTAAGACTTTTGGAGGATATGTATGGATAACTAAAACATGACATCATTAGAAAGGTGTTAGATGAATTAAAAATACCCCTATTCCATGATATAATTTTCACATTTTCTCTTTCCTATCAAGTATTGTCTCAACATTAGAATTTAAAATGAGACTAAACTAGATGACATACCTTAATCTTATCAAAACTACCTTAATCTCTTCAAATTTCATTAAAATACAATGTGATCAACTTACTATTTCTTCTCCTTGGTCAATTTTGCTAGGTTTAGATCATGATTGTTCATGGAAGGGTCAGCCCTTTTGCTCCTTGAGAATGATTCCTAATTAAATTGACTTTAAACATAACCTTAAATTTATCAAAATTAGCTTAAACAATGTTAAACATATGAAGAGACTATAAATAATGACCATTTTATGATAATACAAAGTGATTTAACCCTGCTACTCACTAGACCATCGTAGACGACCTTGTAAGTTACCAAGGAAGACACACTACCTGTCATCTTAGATCATTAAGAATCAATAAAATACCTTCATAATGGCTATCATTAAAGTTAAGATCATATACATCAAAGTTTCTAAATTTTTATTGCATGTAGTTGTATAATAGGTACTCAACTATTGTATATGCATTCTGATCCATTTTAGGTTTGGATTTATATGTGTAGGTCATGGATCAAATTCAATATAATCCTATTCAATCATAATACCTACACATTTTTCTAAATATATTGAATTGTCCTCATTTCACTTCCTTAACATAGACCTTTAAAATAATAGAAAGAGAAGTGTACTATGAAAAGTTAGTTGACTTACGATAACACTTGAGGAATTTTGAATACATATATCATTGGTTTTGAATCATAGTAAATGTAGTTATATGTGTATATGAGTGGAATTTAAATTGATATATTCATGTCATATTTCTAGTGAAATGTAATGTAACTAAAATAATATTCACCTAAACCATTTTTTGGTACACATTGATGATGTCACATGGCTTATAGAAAAATGATGTGTTAAGGTGAAATATAAATAATTATTGTATTAATATATTTTATAAATATGGCTCAATATTGATAATGGAAGATCTATTATTCATGGTAGATAGTTATGTAACTTGACAAATCTCACTTGCTAAAATTACTAGGATTGATGTTTATAAATATGTATCTTTAGGACAAGAAACATGAAGGATGAGCATGGATGTTTAAAAAAAGATAATGTCATGATGAATGAAATGATGTGAAGGTAGGAAGGAAAACCCAAAACTTAAATGACTAATTTGATGATGATGAATTCAGTTGGCTTCTAAATTTGAATTAATAGAAATCGATTATCAGAATAAATTTAGACTATACATAAAATGGATGACTAAGACCCAAATACTAAAATAAACTAAATTAGATAAAACATTAAATATGTTTAAAGGGCCAAAGGCTAGATAGATATTACTGTGGGATATAAAGTGTGCAAAATAAACCAAATATACATAAGTGGACCAAGTCTAACTGAACATGTAAAAGACACAACTTAAAATGGTCTTCTACCAAAATCCAGTAAATACATAATCCCCTATTTATATGTGTGTATGTTATGTGAATTAATGTATTAGGATATTTATCATAATTCCATAAATAAATTTTAAAATGACATAGATTAAATATAAAAAACATTAAGATTCACCAAAAGGTATAATAAGTTATGTTGTAATCCTCATAAATTAAATAGTTATACATTCTAAGAATGAAATAGTTTGAATTTATTGAAATGTTGGTAAATATGTAAAGATTTATCTTCATTTCATGTCACATGACACCATGTAAAAGAGTAGATAAATTCAAATACAATCAAATGTGGACCTAAAACTATATAGACACAGACCATCACATTCACGTACAAACATATCAAGAGGAGACACATGCTTGGTCAAAATGAAGATGAAATATTATTCAAAAAAATTTAGAGGATAAAAGAGGACAAAAAAGTTCTCAATATTTAAAAAATTAATTTTCAACCTTTAGTGAAGTTTTTTTAGTTTTAAACTCCAAACATAGTCAAAGACCTAAATGACTACCTACAAAATTGCCTAGTAGTTCAAGTGGTTTTATAACTTGAGAAAAGAAGAAATTTAGAATAGTGAGATGTATCTTGGATAGAGATATTAAATTATAAAAGTTAATTTTAGGTCAATAGGAGCATAAAATAATTATTAAAATAAGTGATCTAAATAAACATACTTTAACCCCTGCATACACAGTCAACTTGCCACATATAACCCTACTTTCCCAAAAAAGATGTGCTTGTTTAGTTTGAGAGAGGAGATAATTGTGGATAGATTAAATTCACATTGAAATTATATTATAATGGTAACATGACCCCATATAATATTTATATTCAAAAAAATGGTGTCAATGTTAACATGCCTATTTAAGCATTATAATTCTAAGGCCATATACATAGACTTGTACTTATAGTCATAAGACCAGTGATATGTAAGGGGTGATATGAAAAAATAAAGGAAATAATATTATTTTAAAACTTCATATATACATTATATTATTTTTTTAACTCTCTCATCAATGGGAATAGGGTCCAACGCATTCAATGAGGGTTGTTTACATCAATTGGCCTATAAACCCTACCTTTGGGTAACCTATCCCATATAAATAAATCAGATATATTGAATAATGAAATAAAATTTAATAGGTTATCATATTAGGTAAGTACTATATTGAGGTATTGGTCTACAAAGTAAGGCCATAAATAAGCCATTTTGACCTAAAATCGTCACTAAGATGCATATAATCTATATGCAACCACTCAAGAGATTCTAAAATTTGATTATATATTCCTTGAGAAGGTGAATGGAATGAAAAGGATTTTGGATGTGTCTTATATCTCTCTCTACTTCAATCCTATATAATTGGTTTAGGGGAAGAGGCTTTGTCCTCTATGAACAATCATTAAGAACTTCCCACACCTTAAAACCTCTTAAAATCTTCCTTGTGATTGGATGTGAGAAATAGATCCTAAAATGGATTAATTAAACATTTAAATTAACTTTATCACATTACTAAATCTCCTAATCACATGAAAATGGTACTAGTTGGCATGTGCAAAGGCATAATTATAGCAAATGGTCATAAATATATGGCTGTAGGTGTGTTTATGAGTGTGTAAGGTAAGAATTGGTTTAAAAATAAATAATAAAGGCATATAAATACTTTAAATAGGTTATAACATCATAAAAACACCATTCAAGGTCTCATATAGAGATATATAAGCTTTACAAGTCATCAAGTTGGCGAAGGTGAAAAATGCAGCATTTGCTAATCATAAGGCCTATCTACAAGCCTATGAAGTACAAGAGGAGATATATTTTAAGAATATCAAAATTTTATAGGTTTTTTGAGACCTTAAAAAACTATTTTAAATAACTATATCTATAAAAAATCTTGTTAAAACACTCCAACTGCCTCTTAATCCTATTCAAACACCTGGGCTAGGGTTTTGGCCTTTTCATGGTTCACATATTCGTATAGGGTTTCAAGAGCTAAAAATTGGAATACATAATTTTAATTAGATGGGTATGGTTAATAACACATTTAATATAGTTTTCACATGTTTGGGAGTTACTTTTTTTGAAAACTCTATGTCTAGGCTTAGAGGGTTAATGGAAACCTTATCGGAGTGTCTAATAAGTGTACTTCCACTCAGATTTGGGTTCTAAAATTTGCAATGAAGTTGTAAGGGGCTACTAGGTGATAAAAAATATATTTATTTATAAAATAAAATTCTTACATTATTCTACACAAGGAGGTTTGCATGTTTTTAGGGTTATAAGGAATTGAGGATATGTGAAGGTTTTCGGAGGAAAAAAAGGTCTTTGTGAGTGTTTAAGCAATATAAATGAGTTTTTTTAGGTATAATATGATATTAATAGGTCATACATGGACATATAATACCTTGGTAATAAAAAATAAATATTTAACACTTGAAATCAAGGTGAGGTGTGGTAGAGATTAGCGGTTTTAAGACATCTAAAGAGTTACGTGATGATTACCATAAATTTGTTAGTTCAATTAGATTATAAGCATATTAAAGGTGTCAATATTTGATATAGAATGAATATAAACATCACTTGATGGTTAATGATTCTAATTGTCATCTTATAATCCAAGACAAATGGAATTTTTGAAGAACAAGTCAAGGTGTCAAGTAAGGTTTGAAACTCCTATGCCACTTGGAAGAGTAAAACATCTTCAAGAGATCAACACTTATCCTTGGACACCGGATAGAGATATTTCAAAATATTATATTTAATGTAACTATCATTATACACTTGTAACATTTCTCTCATATTCCATTTTCTCTTCTTCGTATTCTCACTTTTCTATAAAGCCTATGTGATACATCGAGGGGAGCTATCCCTTTAACCTAGAGATTCAATACAAGATCAAGCCACCAACAACCTATGATTGTCTCCATATTAACCAAAATTTTTAAGGCTTGAACTACCTTCCAAGGGTGAAAAGTTAATATATAATAGGCAGTTACAAATATATTCCAACATTAGAAAATAGTTTTTTAATAATTTTAGAGGATATTTATGGATAAGTACAACATGATGTCATTACAAAGATGTTAAATGACTTAAAAAGACCCTTATTCCATGGTATAACTTTCACATTTTCTCTTTACTATCAAGTGTCATCTCATCATTTAAATGTAGAATGGGACTAAATTAAATGAAATACCTTAATCTTATAAAAATTACCTTAATATCTAAAAATTTATTGATAATACAATATGATCAATTTATTAGTTTTGTTCCTTGGTAAATTTGGTCAAATTTACATTATTCTCGTTCTTGGAAGGGTCACCACTTTGCATCCTTGAGCATGATTACTCATTGAATTTACTTTACACTTAAGCTTAAATTTATCAAACTTACCTTAAATAATGATAAACACATCAAGGGACTATAAAGAATGACCATTTTATGACAGTACAATGTGACATAACCCTGCTACTCACTAGACCATACTAGAGGACACTGTAAGCTACCAATGACGACACAATACATGTCATCTTAGATAATTAATGATAAATACAAGACCTTCATAATGGATATCAAAAAATAAATATAAATTACATCAAAGTTTCTAATTTGTATTGCCTATAGATATATAATATGTACTCGACCCTTGAATATGCATTTTGATCTATTTTGGGTTTCAATTTCTATGTGTAGGTGGTGGATCAATTGTCATATAATATTATGTGATCAGAATACATAAAAATTATGTAGAACATGTTGAATTATCCTCTTTTCACTTATTTAACATAGACATTGAAAATAATAAAATGGGAAGTGTACTATGAAAAGTTAGTTGACTCAAGATACTGTTGTAGGAGTTGTGAATACATATAACATAGGTTTAGAATAAATGTAAATGTAGTTATATTATGTATATTAGTAGAATTTAGAGTGATATATTAATCTCATATTTCTATTGAAGTGCAAGGTTATATCAAGTGTGGTTCTATGAGTCTCAAACCACATAGTTGAAGGTGTGATGGTAAATTAGGCAAATGACACTTAAAACCAATGTAGCGATGCTCAAAATGTAATACATGTATTTAATTGTACTCATATGTTTTTGTATTTTATTAAAATTTCTAACATAATTCATTTCATTTTATGAATAAAACCTACCTAGTGATGAGGTTTATGGCATGAGGACTCATATGTGAAACATGAGATATTTTTTATAGATGTGTCACAAAAGGTCAAACTGTTTAAACACTAACATTATTAAAAAATAGTATGGAAGGTCTTTACAACAAGGTGCAGAATAGGGTGTTATCAGGCACACAATTTATGGTCCATCCATTCAAAAAATTACATGATGGGAACTAAAAATCATTTGATAGAGAGAGACTTCATATAAAATATGAATAGTAGAAGACGAGACACCATGTCACAAAAGAATGCCCTTTTCCCTCACCCTCCTTGTAAGAATCATATATGATTAGTATGGAATGATGATATTAATAGGGCATCAAACTGAGATAGGGATAGAAATTATAGTGGGGATGTAATTTGTATGCCTCCCTTTTTATGTTTGACTAATAATACAACTGTTGTATAAAGATATACATTGAAAATAGGGAACTCTCATTATGTCATGTCATGTAATTTTATGAGTGTGGTTGCACCTTTCTATTTTATTATAGGAAATTTAATATTTCCCTAAAAAAACCAAAGTGCATTTTTATGATAGGTTTGGGTTGTCTTTGACATTTTGAAGTGTATCCCATAATGCACATCATACAAATTTAAGTTTTTTCACAATTGTTAATTATCACCTTTGTTAATATTATTTGGTCACTCTCATCTGTGTTTATTTCTTATATCTATTTCTTTTTCTAATTTTTGAAATAACCTTAAGCATATCATTTTGAGATTGAATAATCCATTAATGTTGAATAAAAAGTTAATCTTATGTGTGTTATATGTTGCATATATATTTTACAAAGTGCTAATGAGTACTGTTTGTCGCATTTATTATTCCTTTTTAATGAATTGGTGACACTAAGTTATTATACATATTGTGTGCATTAGAATTATCTATCATTCTTATTGGGTGTGTGTTATACTAATTTTTCTAGTAAGAGAAAAAGAGTTTCATGTTCTTTTTGGTGTGAATATATACCTAATAGTGAATATGTAGTCATAACAATGACTACCTCCATTAGCTAACATTTGATGATATTTAGGTGCATACTACATTAATTGACTTGTTAATGATTGTTTTCAATTTGACTTAAATCATTTGATCTATCTCATTATCTATCTAATGGACATTTCTATGTAATAACTTTTTCAAGTTTCATTTAAGGTATGGTTCAACCTATTACTCTATAGGTATATAATCATTGTTGTCAAATAAGTCTACCAAATCTCCTTTTACTTGGTCTATCTTTATCATATATTGTCTCTAGTGTTATCCTCTTAGTATTTGTCTTACAATACCAAATATATTCTTCAACATTTCATATAATCCACTTAGTCTTGCACTTAAGCTTCTAAACTAATGGTCAATATATTCAAATATAACGTTTAATAACATGGTCATCCCTTTGAAACCATTTACTTGACCTATTTCACTCCCTTCTTACATTTTGGACACCTAAAAAATTCATAGTTATAAATTTAAATACTCCTATTATACTTTTAAACCATTACTTTCAGAAACACCTTTGAGTCTATCATGACATAGTCCTAAACTATTATTTTTGGGATGACATTTATGACTCAATATTTCTTTTAAACATCTAAAATATATCATCATATTATGTTGAGGGAAATATTTTTTAGATGAAATTTCATGTTTATTGAAATAGGTATGTTTTCTTGGAATTTTAATAAACAAGATCCAAATTATTAATATTGTCACTAATCTTGCTTGGCATTATACCAAATGAGATCTAAGTGAATGGCCTGACATGGGTCATGTATTTGATGTTTTAGGATCTTGTATAGACTATTGGAAGACTTGTAATGTTGAGAATGAAGATGATGACATTTATGCTTTGAGAATAATTCCTAAGTAGGCTCGGTGGAAGATATTTGATGTTTTGTCATTAACTACCCCTAGAAGCAAGACTGATGTTGTAAATTCTAAAGGATCCTTTATTTAATGGCCTAGTTCTATCATTTCATGATGAATTTTAGACAAAGGAAATATAGTGATTTGTATAGTTATGGAAGCTAAGAGTCTTATGAACAAGGTTCCTTGGATGATAGTACTCTGTTATATTTTATATCAAAATTAGTAAGGTGCTTCCATTATTATTGCCTACCTTAAATTTGAAGTATCCACTAATGTGCAAAATATGTGGTCTCTACAATTATGCGTGTCTAAGTCTAATTAAATTGACAAACCCAAAAGCCATAAATGTTATTTTCTAAGATGACCATTTTTGTTCCTTAGTGACCAACTAAAGAAGAAATTAACAAGGGTCATTGTGTTTCTTCTCTTGATGAGTCGAAGATAAAGAAATCCCTTTTTGTCTAGGATGCCCTTTTTTCCTTTATGGATGGTTACAAAAATTGGCTTATATGTGAACTAGTCTAGTAACATAAATAACCGTTACATTATTTTTTATGATTTAATAATATAAAATAAATGGAGGTTAAAATTGATCTTCAAGTTTTGCTTATGCTTTGTAGTTAAAAAAAATAAAATTCATGTGAACATGCTATTTTTCATAGCTACATGTTTTATTTTGACAGTTATATTAAGATTAGCTTCACAAACTTCTATAGAGCTAAAATTTAATGATTAAATAATGGATGATATGAATTCACATAAATGCAGACATTATGTATTACTTGTTTTGTATTTATTATTATATTAATATTAGTTTCAAAAACATCAATAAATCTGATATTACAATGTTTAAATAAAAGATGTATCAATTCATGGGGAAATTGGGTGATTAAATTATACATAGAGATACCTCTCTCTATTCAAATTTGTCTGGAATAAATCATGCCATATAAAATTATATGAAGAGATTATTTCATGTTATGACTAAATTAAATGTAAATACATATATCTAAGTTTCTAAACTTGTACATTATTGTGCATTTCACTTAATATTATTAATTACCATTTACAAGGTGAATGTCAAACTATAGAATATCAATGAGTTATAGGGTTGCGTTGACATGGATTTGTACTCATTTTCATCTTTAAAATGATTCATCGATACTAATTCTACCCTTTTTATTATGATACTACTTGGTTTGAATTTTTATGGATAAGAAATATTATATTTGATATGACTAACCATAAACTACAATATTCAAAATTTATATCCTAGAATATTCGTTTTGCATCTCTTGCTTTTGAAACCACTTTTAATGTTGATTTATTTTGAAACTAATCCTCATGATTTTTCATATCATTATACTTGCAAGGGATAAAAGACACAATTTAATATCAATACCATACCAATGCACATGAACATACATAATATGAGTACTACAACTTCATTTCATCAAATAAACACTTTTATTTATTGATGAAATCATAAAATTATAGACATTTGTGCCTCTTTATAGACCTACCATATTATTCCTTTGTTATTTCATCTCTTCTTGGAATCTACTCTATTAATTTTAATGATAATTTGTTTATGAAGCTTATCCCATTCTTGAATTGTTTCCTCATTTATTGGGTCGAAGTTCATCTTCACCAAACATAGCTTACAGATAGGAAGAAGAATACTTATGCCACATAGGACCTATAGAGACTATTTAAAATGAATATTGAAGCATGATGATGGAAGGATTACTATTTTAAAACATAATCCTAGGATACACTCTTCATACATGTTTAATTTACCTTTCAAAAACAACATGTACTCCATTGAACTCTCATCTTTATCCACTTCACACACCTTACTTGTATAATTTGAATTTATATGCTATATGACCAACTTGAAGGAATTGTAACAAAACAACATGTATAGGGTAACTAATTAATTTATATATCTAATGGTTAATGATTTTCAATTGATAATATCTATTTCTAGCCAATTTTCTTAGTTCATTTCACAAGTCTAGTCATTCAAAATATTTCTAGACCATTTTAAGGAATATATTTATGTTTAGGCATATAGACTAGGTCTACAACCTTTAAAAATGACTTGATTCTCTCTAACTAACCAAAATATACCTTTTTATATTTATTTTACTTATTCCAACAATATTTTATAAGCACTTGACTAATCAATAATGGTTTAAGATCTCAATTTCAATTTTATTACTACAATACCATTCATTAAGAACAAGATACCAATACCTTCATTTTGGTTGATTTTTAAATCCATTTATAATGTTTTTTATTCACCATGGGTACTTTTTAGTGCATAATAATAATCCATTTTATCCAATATTCAATCTTCAAATAGCTTTCCCTAGAAACATGTATCTTTTAGACAACTTACAACTTTAGGTAAGAATGCCACTTGAATCTTTACATTAACCCTATTCTCTTATATATAATCACGTATTAATACCTATGTGATATTTAATTCAATGATATTATGTCTTAAAAAATTTGAAACATCTATTATGTAACTATATGAACTAGAAAATTACCATTTTCTCTAACTTTACTATAGTGTTGTGTACAAGACTATCTGGTCTTGTAAAAGTGGATTTGCCTTTGATACGAATCAATACCTCATGAATACCTTATAAAATCATTTCATATCATAAAATATGGCTTGAAACTAATATTTTCATTGGTTTCAAAAATTTGAATACAATATCAAATTTTCTCTTTAGAATCTTCTAAGGTCTAATCTGCATCTTTAGAGGGATTCAATTTAATTTAATAACTATATTTGTTTAATTGCATAAATTAATTAGTATATAGTGTTAAAATTATGATATTGTACCTTCCTAATATGTCTAACTCAAACAATAAAGTGAAACAATCAGATTTTCTTTTGATTGGGATTCTTCATGATTATCTACATGAAACTCAGATTATAGTCAACTCTATCTTATTTTAAAAAGATTATTTTCACAAACCAATAATTTTATAGGTTGAAAAATACATATTAACACATTTTATAAATTTTTTGAGACTTTTCACTAATTGAAAATCAATTTATAATAGAATTTTTCATTATAAAACCCTATTTTAAGGCTTCTTAGGTTGCTTAAAATCCCAAAACTTCTTAGAAATTTTTCATGAACCCAAAGAATTTTTAAATCATTATAATACCTATATGATAATATGAATACCCTATTAATCTTTTATAATCCATGAATTAATCTCATACAACTTTTTACATGTGTTTTAATGGGCTATTTATGACTGTTAAAACACATAAAATATGGTACTGAGGGTTTTAATCATAAAAGCTTCAATAAAAATGAAAAATCACATGTAATTGAATTATATAAATTTAATAATAACACCATTTCCATTTTTGATAAAATAAAATTAGGTTTATTTGTACTCATAATTCTCCTTAAACAGGAAAACTGTCCACAAAGTCCTATTTCACTTCTTAACATTCAAGATTTACTTTTACAATCATTAGAACTTATGTAATAATTATAAGAGCATGTTAATATCATCCTTAATTAGATTTAATATACCTTGTATATAAAATAATTTCTTTTAGTGACCTCATTACATGGTCCTAGTTACAAAAATGTACGCCTAGAAGGCCTTCTTCACCTGACATTGACAATCTACTACTCTTTATTCACCCATTTTGACCTTATACATGAAAATAGGATTTTATATGTCTTGGTCTTGAAATATATCAAATATTCTCTCACCTACCCTATTATATCTAACAAACTTTCTTACATTATCCTTCTCCAACGTAGACAAGACTTCTAGATATGACTTAAGGTTATATTTACATTTAAAATGAATGAATTACATTTTAAACATATATTGAGTCCTAGTAAGACTAAGATATAAGGTTAAAATTATTTTACAACCTTTCTCAAATCTTGTAAACCTAAATAATTTATTCAAAATTTCAAATTCATCATTTTGGAGTGAAACTCCAAATTAGGATAGATTGATGTTTAGAATACACTTTAAGACTAGATAATACTTCCTATTGAATCCTAAAGGACACATAAAACCTGATAAGTAATGTCTGAGTAGATATTTAGGTTTTTTTAAATATATCACATTCTAATTCTCTTGTATCACATGACACGCCTCTTTATTGTTCAACATGTGAGTCATTACAAATGCTTAACCTACTATGTATAAATTTAGTTTATTAGACTAATGCTTTGACATCATGTATATCAAAATCCAATATTTTATGTAAATTAGTCACACATGGGTATTTATAAGTATTAAAAATGTATGTAAAACTTCACATTTGCCTTAGTACACCTCTCTACAAAGTTTCATGGCTTTTGCATGGTCTATTTTGAAGATATAGACTTCTCACAGCTGGTATGTTTTTTAAATAATCTTTAAATGTTTTTTTAATAAGTGGTAGGTGATCCAGAGTGTGAAAAAAATGTCAAAAGTTATATAAATAAGAGAATAATTATACAAATAGATATGGAAGAATATGTTAGTCTTAGATGAACTGAATTTACCATGAGATCTGACGAGCCAAAAATCGTATACTATGACCAATGACATAAATTAGAAGTTCTAGGATATGCTGTATACTTCATGCATCTAGATGGTTTGAGATGGTCTTATTATTTTTTATTACAACATAGTATTTCATTTGTACCATTTTCTTATGGATAGTTATGAGTTTTTCATGATCCTAGAAAGGCATGCTTTTAGACTTATTCATGAAGTGGTCCTTTGACTAGTTGGACTATGATTCAATTTTTCTAGATGTTTGAAATACTCCTTGTGCCATCTCAACGCACATAAGGTTGTTCTTAGATAAATGTTTTCACATAAAGGTATCATATGATCCTAATGTGTATGTAAACCTTGATCAAGTGCAAAATGCATTAATTGGTTTGAAGACAACATTTCAATTACATTTAAAGCATTTTAGTGTTATAAGTAACCATTTTGAGGTAGGGATAATTTATCCAACAAAATCAATTGGAACATTATGAAAATGTACAAAACTTCCCACCACACTAATTTTACACTCTTTTGACTAAGCCAAATAATTTCATGAATGGAACATCTTTACTTCTTCATGGCTACTAAAAACATTGATAGTAGTGACAAGTACTATCTATCAAGTGATAGTGTCATTTCAGATAGTGAATAATGGACTTAGTGTTTGGTGAAAATAAAGATAAAAAAAGTGACCATTTGATTTTAAAGTGTTTAAAACTAATTATATTTATTTTTCTATTGATGAAGATGATAACTCTCAAAATGATTATGATGATGTCATTATCTTATATAATAAGTAGTCACTGTTTATTCTTCAATTTTATAATAAGTAATTCATATGTCATAAATACTCACTCTTTATTGATGACTTCATTAGTGTTTATGATCCATTTTGTCATTTGTTTCAAGTGTTAGTTGATATAGCTAACGCATTGAAATCATATTTTTGTGATAGTTTGGTGTTCATGTATTTTATATAAGGAATATTCACTCTTTATTGACGAATTCATTATTTTTTATCATCTAATTTATCATTTATTACATGTGTGAGTTTTTATATCCAATTCATTTGAATCATATTTTTGTGATAGTTTGATGTTTATATATGTTACAGGATTTAAGGTACAAGACTATGTTTTGATAGTCACAAAATATTGTATTTGTACATGTACTGGATGACCCAATCATATTATTAAACTAACCTTATACACATAATGTTTTTATATTATTATTGATGGTGGATATGTGTCTTTCACTTTGAATCATACTCTTAAACTTACCCTTTACACATAATGTTATGAGATTATGATTGATGGTGAATGTTGTGGCATTTGCATTGTTTGATTCTATTTTTGTGGTGTTATAAATTTGAATTGGTATCCTATCTACTTATATTAGGTCCTTTTTCTCAAAACCATTTTTGTTCCATTATCTAACCATTAACTATCCTATCTTTGAAAGGGAAACATTACTTTATAAATATAATTAATTTCTCCATACACCTATAAAATATCTAAACACAATCACCTTTCTCTCTCCACAGGACTTATCTTCACTAAATAACACTTGGATATGTTTGTAAACATCTATCACAAACTTCATACAAATTTTAAAGACATTATATGGTTTAAAAAAGAATATATGAGGCTTTTTATCAAGAGAACCATATCTTAGGGTTTCTTGGGTTACACTAAGGTTGAGAGTTACATTTTTATGGTTTATAGAGTCTAAGATATATTTGAATGTTTTAAAACTTGTATCATGAACTATAAAACCTTATCATCTTCTGAAAGGTTTACTTTGAAATCATGTGATGAATTTAAGGATCTATCTCTCCCAACTCTCTCTCAATAAACTTATGAGGTTTATTATTATACTGGTTTACACATCGAATCTTAGCCTTGAAAAAATTTAAGACCTTGATAAGAATTATAATGAACACTATGAATGGTAATAAATTTATTAAAAATTAATCTCTTTTCAATTAGGACACCTATTGTTTAAGGGGTCTCTTAATAACCTTACATAGTCCTATTGCTTGACTTATAAAATAATATACAGGGTTATGGTCTTGATCAGGGTGACTTTATTATTATTATTTAGATTTAAGAGATCAAATACCTCTATTAAATATTGGTTTAATATCTAAATAAAATAAATCAATATTTTTATAAAACTAGGTTCAGGCCTCTTTAAGTATTCTATCACTTTAAGTCAAACTCTTTCTTTAATATGACCAAGATATAGTTTTAAGCTCTAAAAAGCTTTTGATAAATCATGACTATGAGATATGTATAATAAAATATGTTACAACCTTTATCTGAGTTTTATAGCCTAAAAAATTAAAAAAATTCAACCAAATCTCTTGTTTTAAGCCTTCTCAACTAGAATATACAAATTAGACTACACATAGTCAACTAATCACTCCAACACATGGTGTAATAGTTCATAAAAATGATTAAATTAGTTTTGAAATATTATGTTATACCTATATAAATTTTTAAAAAAATGTATCTAGTTTTATTTAAGAGATAAACCTTTTCCTCTCAAAAAACCCAGAATTAGGGTTTTACAAAGTTGTAGAAGTTGAGAGTTTCTTAAATTTGTTTCATAAAGTGTAAGAATCAATTTTTATTCCTAACGAATATAATAGAGAAGAAAAAATCTCCTTTTACCTATTTATTGTATTATTTTATATCATGCAACAATAATGTTCAAAAGGGCCTTTGTAATTGAGTGCAACTTGAAAAAATAGGAGAATTGAAGATTTTAAGAATATAGTCGAACTATTGTCCATGAATCAATACAAATATAATTAAAACATGTTCTATATTAGAAAATTTTTAGATAACATATATGAGTAACATATGAAAATTTATAATTAATATTATTTAACTTTGTTGATAATCTCTATTAGTCCATGGTTTTGATGTCATACTTTGTCCTTAGGTGATGTCTTACTCATTGGTCGTTAAGTTGTTTCAGGGTGTTAGAGGTCTAGTCCAAGCCCAAGAGTCGTGATCCAAAATTGTAATAGTCTAAAACATTTCAATATGTTTTAATATTTAAAATAACATCTCTTGGGTCATATACATTGTCATGTTTGTATCTCTGACATTTGTCAAACTTTGTGGATCTTTTGCAGTGTACAACTGCTGGTGGAGTCATCAAAAGGGTGAAGAATAAAAATTGGAACATTTAAATACACTTGTCAAGGATTTTAAATTTAGGTTTCAACATGGAAGGATTATTTTAAAATAATTTGATGACCGTGTTATATTTATTTTATATTTTAGATGTAAACTCAAGTTCTAGAATCATTATCGAGCCCAAAAAAAGGTAAAAACCCACTCATCTCCTCCATAAAGCTCCTTGACATCTTGATGAAGATAACTAGTATAGGGATGGTATAAAGAAAATAAGAGGAGTTAGAATAAAAATATATTATGTGGAGGATCCCTATTCCATTATAATTACTAGCATCAATTCTTAGATTAGTCAGTTATACTCTATCAACAATCACTCAGAGTATTATCACTCTAAAAACCCCTAAAAATCCTTTATCACATTTTTTCCTAGAAAATGTACTTTATTAATTATTTAAGGAAAATGTATGGATGTGATATCACTTGCATACCCTATAAATACTTCATATAGATTATATAACAAGGTATATTAGTTGGATAAGTGAGAGATGAAGACAGGCGTGTGCATAGGTGTCAAGGATAATAAAGGAATAATTTTCATCTACATCAAAATCGATGATATGGTTTCAAGGATAATAAAGGAATAAAATAAGAAATCCTTTGATAAATTATGATTAACTAATTTTGATGCTTGTGGAATGGCTTACTTGATGGCCTCAAAACTATTTTTTCCTTATTTAGTCCAAATAAAGGTTTGATGCTTCTCCAACATGGATGTAAAAGGGTTTAAAAGGTTATAAAAACTATGTATTAACCTTATAAAAAATATATATTAACCTTATAAACATATTATTTTCCATAGAAAACTTTGTAAACCTTTCTTATGCTTGGGCAAAGACAAAAAAAAAACGACACTCACCCTATCAAGGTCTATAACAAGCCCATATTTTGAGATAATGTGGCCTAGTAACCTACCCTCATGAACCATAAAAAATAATTTATTATGGTTTATAAAAATTCCATATTGTCTACACATTTCAAAAATCTATATAAGATGAGTTAGGTGATCACTAGAACTCGTTGAGAAACCTATTATGCCATCAAGATATATTAATAACATTTTATTGATCAAACATTAGAAAGCCATATCCATGGATCTTTAGAATGTATCCCATTTCATTATATATCCCAAATTGAATTCTATTATAGGCATACATGTACCATTTATTAATAAAATATGTCTTATATTGATCTTATTCTTTTACCAAGACTTGCGTATAACCTAAGTATCCATCAAAAAGAGAGAATCATTGAGAACCTATAACCACTTGAATAATTTGCTCCATAGAAGGTAAGGGGTGATGATCCTTTAATGACACGTTATTAAAATCCTTTAAATCCAAACATAATCTTATCTCTCCACTCTTCCTATTCATATGAACTAGGTTGGTAACCCATGAAGAATGATTAATACAGTATATGATTCTTGGTTATATAACCTTGGTTATCTCTTTTCTCATTAACATCTCAAATTTAGGATTAATAAGCCTTTTTATTTATCATATACAGTTGGCATTTTGAAAAAAGTATATAGTATCTTGGGATAATGTGCGATCAAAGCCCTTAACATCACTATATTTATAAGCAAATTCTCTACGTAACTCAACATATGCATTTTTCTCAGCTGAAGTACATACCTTCACAAACTTAATAAGTTTGTCTTTGAAGATAGCCACCCTATCATGATGTTCTTCTTTGTTATACATGATTAATTTATCCATTGTCATTTGGTCAATCTCATTGAATATGTTATCAATAGTTACCATCTATTTGGGAAGATTATTAGACCTCAATTGTAAAATTTTATCCCCATATTATGACCACAATTTATCCTTATTTTTACAAGAAAACTAAGTTTTTTGTTGAAGGAAACATGTTATTTACTTGTCACACTTGAACACTCTCTAATTGACATCATTATCTAGTATTGATGGTCTCACTACCACCATGATATGTGGTTGAGTTTTTGAGTTCTTGACATCATTAGGGATGGAAAATTAAGCTCCCATTGAATATAACTAATCAACATGTTGATTATCTTCCCTTGGAAATTATTGGATGTTAAATGATTCAAAATATTCAATTATGTCCCATAATTTATGCTTGTAATAATTAAAAAATATATATTTTGCAACATTTTTACCTTTTTCTTGCTAGACAACTAGTTCACTATCTCCAAAAAATTGTAGTTCACTACTTTATTTATTTCCCATCAAATACCATGTATATTAGCCTCATTCTTAGCTAAATTATAATTAAAACTAAACTAAAATGTAATTTAAAAATATTTGCTTTCATTTTAAAGAGAAAATAGAATCATACCTACCCCTATTCCAGTCTTCATGAGCCATCAAAGAATAATTTCCATAATACATCACTATCTTCACTTGGATTAGATACAGGGTACGACTATATACAAACTATATACACCAAATCCAACTTCTTCAACACTTATATATGGATCACACTTGTGATTTTTTGATACCCACTCATCAAGGAAAAGATATAATATGTATTTAAGAGGAACAATTGCTTCTTGATCATTAGGATGATCCTCATCATCAATGATGGTGCAATTTAAATTTAAAATGTTTGGATTGTGTGGATCAAGATGAAATTAGACATAGCTTTAGATCTGATTTTAACCTTAGTCCATATATAGTTCTAAAAGTCATGTATGACCAATAAAATTATAAATAACTTCAAAATTTGAATGTAGTTTCTTGACAAGAAAAGAGAAAAATATGGTAGAAAATACATTAAAATAACATCTTGATTAATGGAAAAATTAGGACAAGCACAAAGAGTAAATCTCAGACATTTGCTCACACTCATGGTCTTAGTAGCTAAATAATCCAATTGCAATACACCTTTGGAATTAGGCTCATACTTTAGGTGTAACTTATCATCTATTATTTAGGAATAACTGAGTTACTTGCCCCACTATCTATCATGCAATTATGTCCTACAAAATCTCCAATATTCATTGAAATTTTAAAATGAGGTGGCTTACCATATTTTCATGGATGCCCACTAGTACATATAGAATTATTTGTGAAAATTTCAATCTCTCTTAAAGCTTATGTTTTTGAAAGGCTGAGATTTTAAAATTCATCTTAAAGTATCTCTCTTTGGCCAAGAAAACACAATGTATCCCACATAGCAATGGTTACATTCACCTTCTTCATTTGGTATACAATGTTGATGTAAGCGTTGTTAAGTCTTGGTTTTCCTTTAAGAGATGCCATATTGTTTTGATGCTGCATAGTTTGTGGTGTTAAAGTAACCTTTGAATTTTTATTTTTCTAAGTCTCTTGACCCTTAGGAGCTGCATTAACATATATTTTTCTTTGAGACATAAAACGTGTAATGTCTTCACTTTTACCCATCTCTTGATCACCATCAATTTCTCTCCTTTTATACCTTGTATTGGCTACTATATAAGTATCACCATCCTTAATTTTTCTTCCCAATATATTGATTGAATACCAATGTCCCTCTTACTAATTTAGCAATGTATAATTTTATTGTCCTTTCTCTCCATTGGTCATAACATGATTTGAAATTCAGATTGTGTCATATAAGGAATTTTATGCCATACAAGCTTGATTAAACACTTCAACTTGATTATAGGGATGATTAGGAGGTTGGTATCATTGATAAGGCCAATCATGCTCTTGTAACAATTTGATTTGAGTAGGTACTATGGCTCTATAAGTGTAGTTAGCACTGGGATTGTAGCTACTATATGGTTTAACATTGGTAGTATGCCCTTGCCCTTGAGAATTAGATTGGAAATGTGGCCTATTTAGATGATAGGAATGATTCAATTCATATAGAGTATGGTAAGGTATAAATGACTAATTTAGCTTCCTCTTTATTTTCACCATATAATTTTTAAGAGTATTGAGTAATGTTCTCTCTTCATCACTCACTTTGTTTGGTTGACTAGGAGTAGACAAATCATGATCAGTTATTATAGGAATGGGAGTAAGAGTGGGAGTAGGGGGTTGTATATTAGAAAAAATTGTCATGGGAGACCTTGTAGATATCTTTCCATCTTATATGAAGTTATTTTGAGATTTTATGTCAAGGTCATAGGCTTCAAGTAAAGTCTCTCCTCCTATGGATTGTATCATATCAGTTATGTCACTATTCAATGCCTTGAAATAGTAGAGGAATGCATAATTTGGAGTGGGTCTCATAATAATTGTGATATTATCTTATGTTTTTTGGAACCTAGAATTGAAATATTATAGATTCCTCTTGACAGTAACTAATTGTTCAACTAGTGATAAATGATCACTCTTGTCTTCAAACCTCTTACTCAAATTTTATACCAATTCATTTCATGAGTTGATTTAATTAGGAGCCAAATTCCTATACCTATTCAAATAGTTTCCCTTGAATGATATTTCCAACAATTTAAAGGCTATATTTTTTTATTAATGTTAAAGGGTAGGTCTTTTTTGAGCTAAGGACCTAATAACCTTGAATAAAAACAAAAAAACTAAGGCTACACAACACTCAATGGCACATCGAAGGCTGAAAAAATAGCCAAAAAAAATATAAAAAGCAATACTAAAATGTCCACATGCCAATATATACAATAATAAATGTTGCCAAAAGAAAAAAGAAGCTAATTAGGCATCTCCCAAGAAATTTTCTTTGTGGGATCTAAGAGACATAGTAATGGGATTCAAACCCGATTTCCCTTTCCCTTTCTTTTTATTATTAATAATTGTCCATTCTCCTCCCTCCATAAGATTTGGTAGTATGGGGATGGATATTTCCAAATAGTTTTCTTCATGAAGTACATGCTCTGGTAAAAACATGCCTTGTCTTTCTATAGGAGTTTGGGCTGCTAGATCTAAACATATTTCTTTAATTTCCTTTGGCCTTTCTTGAACCACCATAGTACCCCCCTTCTTGACCTTTCCTCATAACTAAGAGTCTTATTTTTTTGATTTTTCTCCTTTGCTTTCAAAGGGGTTCATGAGTCTGTTTCCTCATTATCACTTCCACTATTATTTACTACTAGTACTATATTATCTTTAATTTTGTACTTTTTTTACCATGATACCTATTTTATGAATTTGAAGATAAGACAATCATTAACCAAGTTCCCTATTTTGAAACATCTCCTGCATCTGAAGGGGATCCTTTCATAGTCTAATGATTGCATCTATTTTCCCCTATTCTTAATTCTATTTGAGTAGGAAAATCTTTAGAATAATCCATATAAGCAAGAATACAAGAATAGGTGGTGTGCCCCTTATCATTAGTCATTTTATCAGTAGGACAAAATTTACATAATGTATTTCTAATGGCCTCAAGTACTATATCATCCCAAAACTAAAATGGAAGATTTGGAAGCTTTACCCACATCAGTTTCACATTTAAAGTTTTTGTTTAAGCATTAAAATTAGGGTGCCCAGGTTTAACCAACAAATTATGGTTATCCCAGTTCCAAAAATCATCTTTAAACATAGCCTTTTTATCTACTACTGAATAAAAAATTAAGAAAATAACCTATAGTACAGGGATAGGTCTGAATGTTACCTTCAACCAACTCTTTCCATTAGATAAAATCCACTCATTTAATACTATCAAATTTGGCCATAGTCCTTCAAATTTATAAATCAAGGATTATGACATTAACCATTCTTCCCTTTTTGGTATCATGTAAATCTCTTTTTTATCAAAAAATGATTGCAGTTTCTTTTGCTAGACTCATAGGATGACTTTTATATCCTCCCATAGCTATAAAAAATGATTTTCCCCTAAATTTAGATTGAGTCTTCTACACATTCTATGGAGAGTGTTAACCATTCTATTACCTTGCACTATATAGAAGAACACTAACCACTAATCTCCCTTAAAACTTGTTTGAAACACATTGGATTTTATTATCAGACCCATCCCCTCCAGGTTTTGATACTCTATTTTGCAGGTTTGACATCTCATCTACTCTTTCAGCCTCCTATGATGCCACCACTATTTGAAGACCACCACTACAAATCACTTCATTGTAATTAGGGTTTCATGAAGCCAAATCCAACACATATCTTGGGTGAAATTGTGCATATTGCAAAAAATAGCCATATATCTTATGTGCTCAATGAGTTTAATAGTGTTCTCTCTACTAAAGTATGGGACAATCTTGAGGGATTCCATATGTATGCCATCACATTTTTAAATGTTTATAGGAGACCCACCATTAAAGGGAATAAATGGCATATTTAAATCCATATTTCTATCTTTGTGAAAGCTTTGAATATATTGTAAGTAAAGCTTTCTTCAAGATGTCTCATTATAATGAAGAGTATGGATAAATCACTTTCTCTTGACTAAAAATAAAGGTATTTCAAAAAAGTAAAAAGGAATACCTTTGTCCCTTGAATTTTTTTATCATCTTTGGCATGAAAAATAACTTACTAGTTTTCAACCAAGAGATAAGAACATGCTAGCGTCACTAAATGTTGCATGAAGCATGCCATTAAGCTACAAATTTAGTAAGAGCATCTTCAACCTTGAATAACATTATTCAAATTCAGTCCCAACAGGCATGATATAACTATTACGTATCTAATTTATGTCCTTAGGAATGTTGTTCAAGCCTTCCTAACTAGATTATAGAATGGGACCAATTATAGGTTATGTGTGACATAATAAGTGGATTAAACCTCTAGGTTAGGATAGATACATTGATGCTTCACCCAACACTGTAAAAAATTTATCACACTTTCAAGGAAAAAGGATATAAAAGACATAAAGATAATAATTAAACATGCATGTGATACACCAAATATGGTATCCTCTATTTTATATTGTGTGCATTATCAAATGAAAAGTTATAATATGATTTGATAGCTTCAAAGTACTTCCTACCACACTAGTGATTCTATATGAGGGATATGGCTATTAAAAGAGCTAAGGTAATCATTCAAGAGGCCTCAGATTGGAAAATAATGATATTTTAACTCTTAAACTCAGAAAACTATGTGTTATACATGATACGACCTATGGAAAAAGTTTAACTTACATAGAGGCATGAAAGAGAAGAACAAATACAAGGAAGTAATATCACTATCATAAAAACATTCATAAAAAATTCACTAAAAATCACTGTGTGCAAGATTAAAATATTATAACTCAACTTGAATTAATTTCAAAGGTAAATAAAAGTCCTAAAATTGGTAGGGCTTTGCCATCACTAATTTTAGGATAGATTCAATGCCTTTCAAGGATTCATTTATAGATGAGATGGAAGAAGAGATAAGGATGAGATAAGAAGAGAACTCATGAGATGACTATAATGATCATATTAGCTAAAAAATAGATAAAGAGTGACATGAATATATCAAATAATGTGTTTTCATCTCAACTCTTAGCCTTGTAGGACATGTGTTGACATAACTCTTCATAAGGGTGGCTTAAGATGCCTTCTTGGAAGTTTTGATGCCTTATTGATCATTACTCCTTATCATGGAGTTACCTATATACTTATTGGGATAGTTAAAATCTCCTAAAATGACTCTAATAAACCTTGAAGATCATATAGACTAACCTTTCTCTCTTTCAATGGTTCCTCTTCTTCTTTGTGAGATGGGTATTAAACTTCATTAATTATTATCTCTTTATTTTCAAGGTAAACATTATAAAATAGGGTTTAGTTTTATTCCATGAGAAGAATCTATTATACCATGTTTATTTATTTAATATGTTATTATATGTCATGGAGCTATGTTCAATCAATGGAAGACATCTTACAATTGGTCTTCACTCTTACTAGTCAATAGCGTAGAGAGAGAGATTCCTAGTCATGGAGGTTCTAAGTAGCTTTTAAGGTTGAGTTTGATATTTATCCTTGATTCATGACTCCAATTTATACTTATGTGATGTTTATAGGTTTATTAAGGTCTTTTGGGACCTTTTTCATCATTGAAAACTTGCATCTAGTCCATCCCCTTCTGTCTTGAAGGCATACCAACCATGATTATTCATTAAGGGATAGTTTATTTCTTATAGGACATAATATGAATATATAAACCTATTAAATAAATTTAATATGGTGTTATAATATCTATATTTTCTCAAAGACACTGTAATTTTAATTGGGAGAGTTTATCCAACTGAAAACCCTACAAACAAGCTCAAAAAGGAACTTTTCAAGTCATTTTCCATACAAATCTAGCACACACATGCCATCACTTTGATTATTAAGATGAATAGGATAATAATATAGGTTTTAAAATTTATTATAAGGTCATTTACATCCATTTTTTATATTTATGTTTCTTATTTCTTCTATCAAGTCATGTTTAGTGTTTAATAAGGGTTTTAGGGTCACCTACCTTTTTAGGGATAGTTCAGAAAGCTATGTGCTTTGATGAATGAAATAAAACTAATTATATTGAGTTAAAAACAAAAAATACTTCCAAAATAGACTCAATATTCCATACACTTTCTCCTACAAGTTCACACATACTAGAAATCAACCTTTTTAGCCATACAAGCCTGACTATGCATTTGAAGAGTGTTATTTAGCAAGAAAATACATCAAAGTGTTTGGTTTAGCCTTGAAATAAAATATAAGGGTATTTTAAACATAATATGAGACTTTATAATTGTTTCATTAATTAATTGAACACTCAATCTATTTAAACTTGCCTTGAGCCGTGGGTAAGGGTTTATAGCCAGTCATACTAAAGTGACCATAACATGCCTTTCCCAACATTTTCCATCCTTATCGGTGGTTCAAAACCTCATGGAATAATATTGAAACATATAAATCACCCATTTAGACTGATCAATCCTAAAAATACTAAAAAACATGTATGTTTTCTTTAATTCTCATATACATGCCTATGTGTAATCATTAAGGCCTTTAGGCCTAACTAGGATTCTTGACCCCTTCATGGCATTCAATCAACTTGAAATTTATATGAGGATATTATTATCAATTTATAATCCTCTGTGTGTGTGTGTGTGTGTGTGTGTGTGTGTGTGTGTGTGTGTGTGTGTGTGTGTGTACAAAAGTGATATGAACATTAATTTCCTATAAAATCACCATTATGTATGTTGCATGCATTGTATTGCTTTGTATTCACTTGGACCTCCTTATCTCACTAATGACATGATAAATTTAGGTGTAAATGTATTTTATATTTTATATAAAATAAAATACAAAAAAATATAATGCTTTAAAATTTCCATATACATCCCCCATTATGGCTATTTAGTGTCAATATTGACCTACAAGTGTGCAGACCTATAGGTTCACAATCATCTCTTTGGACTTGGTTTCAAGGAAGAGACTAAAATATTTGACTCTAATGGATTTACACTTGTAATAACTATTTATAATTATATTTAATTAAATATTTATATGTTTATTTTCTTAAATTATCCCAGATAATGACAACATATCCACACTTGACCAGGGTTATCTCGATCTTGGTTGCTAGATACAACAGTTCAGCTATGCATGCATAGTTATACACTTTCCTTGCATTACATACATTAAATTATGTAATAAATTTATTAAGAGATATTTATTAGGTTTTATAAAATATTAAAAATCTCATTTAATTAATTACTTACACCAATGCACTTCACATCTCTTTGCAAACATGAATGACATGTTCAAACTAGCAAGCAAAGGCTATTGGATAGTAAACCAAACACGAAAATGAATAAAAATGAGATAAAATGATATTAAAATATAAAATAAGTGTTTCATAGACCCTAGATAATCATATTCATGCATTAATTAGGCTTCATAACTCTGTATTTGTAGAAAACTGACCCTGGTGGGGTTTTGAGTCCTCTTTATACACCCTTAAATTCTTAAATTTTTTTCATAAAGTTAATAAGACTAAATAAAAAACAAATTTGAAAATGTATAATATAATTATGGTCCCATACACTACCCAAGAGTTTTAAATTCATCTTTATTTCTTCTTATAGGAACATCCACAAATCGGCTGGCCTTTTAAGGCTACCAAGAAACATCATGCAAAAAACAAGAAGTGTTTTGGCTTTTTTGGATTTTTAACTACACTTATTGCATTGATTTACATCTATGAAGACCATTGGTACCCTTGGAGTATTTTGTACATTTCCCATCAATAGAAAACCTCTATAAAAGACCTTCAAAGGCTTGATTTCTTCAAGAATGTAGCTTTCTTACCATTTGGAACTATTGGGAATGGTGAACCAAGTTAATATATAGTTTCCCATAACTTTTATAGAGGTGGAGGAATATTCAAAAAAGTATAACACCTTTATTTTACTTCAAATATTTTAAAATTTATCATTTTTACGTTATAAAATGATAAATGGGAAGTTACAAATTAATTCTAATGTTCGAAAATAGTTAAGACTTTTGGAGGATATGTATGGATAAGTAAAACATGATATCATTACAAATGTCTTAAATGACTTAAAAAAAACCCTATTCCATGATATAACTTTCACATTACTCTTACCTGTCAAGTATCAGCTCAACATTAGAATGTACAATGAGATTAAAGTAGATGAAAAACCTTAATCTTATCAAAAATATCTTAATTTATTCAAATTTATTTAAAATATAATGTGATCAACTTAATAGTTCTTCTCCTTTGTGCATTTGGTCAGATTTAGATCATGGTTGTTATTAGAAGGGTCACCACTTTGCCTCCTTTAGCATGATTCCTCATTGAATTGACTTATAATTAACCTTAAATTTATCAAACTTACCTTAAACAATGCTCAACACATGAAGGGACATTAAATAATGACCATTTTATGACAATATGAAGTGATTTAACAATGATACTCACTAGACCATCCTACATGACGTTATAAGTTGCCAAAGAAGACACATTAGCTATCATGTTAGATCATTAATAATGGCTATCAATAAAGTTAAGATCAAGTACATCAAAGTTTCTAAATTTTTATTGCTTGTAGTTTTACAATATGTAATCAACTATTGTGTATGCATTATGATCCATTTTGGATTTGGATTTATATTTGTAGGTGGTGGATTAGATTTCATATATTTTTATGCAATCATAATACCTAAACATTGTTCTGAATGTGTTGATTTGTCCTCTTTTAACTTCGTTAACATAACCCTTTAAAATAATAAAAAGAGAAGGATACTATGAAATGTTAGTTGACTTAGGATACCACTTAAGGAGTTTTGAATACATATATCATACGTTTAGAAACATAATAAATGTAGATTTTTTATGCATATGAGTGGAATTTAATTTGATATATTCATCTCATCTTTCTAGTGAAGTGTAAGGTAACTATAATAACGTGCACGTCGATGATGTCAAAATATTTTTATAAGAATGATGTATTAAGGTGAAATATCCATAATTATTGTAAGAATATATTTTATAAATATGGATCAACATTGATAATTGAAGATATGTTATTCATGGTAGATAGGTATGTAACATGACACACCTCACTTTCTAAAATTGCTAGGATTTATATGTATAAATATGTATCTCTAGGACAATAAATGTGAAGAGTGACCATGGAAGTTTAAAAATGTATAAAGTCACAATGCATGAAATTAGCTTAAGGTAGGAAGGACCCCCCAAAAAATAGAGGACTAATTTGATTATTCACCTAACCCATCAATAATGAATTCAATGGTTTGCTAAATATGAATCAATATAAATAGACACTAAGAATAAATTTAGACTATGCATAAAATGGATAACCACAACTAAAATACTGAAATAAAATAAATAAGATAAAATATTAAATATGCGTAAAATATTAAAATAAATCCAGTATATACATAATCCCCTAGTTATATGTGTGTATGTGATGTGACTCAATGTATTATGATATATTTTATAATGATATCAAGAGATTTTAAAATATCATATATTGAATATAAACACATTAAGATTCACCAAAGGTTACAACAGGTTATGGTGTAATCCTCATAACTTAAGTATTCAGAGAGATTAATAATTAAATAGTTTGATTTTGTTGAAATTTTGTTAAAGAATTTAAGACTGATATTCATTTCATGTCACATTTCACCATGTAAAATATCAATCAAAAGGAAATATAGTCAAATGTGGACCTCAAACTATATACACAAAGGCCAACACATTCACTGACAAGAAAAGCAAGAGGAGACACATGTTTGGTCCAAATGAGATGCAAGATTATTAAAAACTTTTCAAAAGATAAAAGAGGAAAAATAAGTCACATTATTGTAACAAAGGTTTTTTCAACAATAAATTATTTTCTTTGAGTTCTAAAATCTAAACATAATCGAACGCCTAAATGACTACCTACAAGCCTACCTAGTAGCTAAAGTGGTTTTCAAACTTGAGAAAATATGAGATGTAGAATGGTGGGTTATATATTGGATAGATATATTAAAGTATAAAAGTTAGTTTGAGGTTAAGAGGATCCTAAAATAATTATCAAAGGATGTGATCCAAACAAACATACTTCAACCCCTTCATACAAAGTTAACTAGTATGTTTGTTATATTTATTTCTAAAATAACATTATTACATTATTATGCACAAGGAGGTTCACATGATTTTAGGGTTATAAGGAATTGAGGCTAAGTGAGGGTTTTCAGTGAAAAAAAGGTCTTTGTGAGTGTTTAAGGCCTATAAATTATTTTTTTAAGGTATAATATGATATTAATAGGTCATACATGGGGATATAACACCTTGGTAAGGAAAAAATAAATATTTAACACTTCAAATCAAGGTGAGGTGTGGTAGAGCTTATGGGTTTGAATACATCTAAAGAGTTAGTTAATGATTACCATAATTTTTTTATTTTAATGAGATTACAAGCATATTAAAGGTGTAAATAGTAGATATAGAATGCATATAAACATCATTTTATGTTTAATGATTCCACTTGTCATCTCATAATCCAAGACAAAGGGCATTTTTGAAGAACAAGTTAAGGTGTCAAGTAAGGTTTGAAACTATTATGCCACTTGGAAGAGTAAACATCTTCAATAGATCAACACTTATCCTTGGACACCTGATAGAGATATTTCAAAATATTTTATTTAACATAACTATCATTATATAGTTGTCACATCTCTCTCATATTCCCTTTTCTCTTCTTCTTTCTCACTTTTCTATAAATTTTAAGTGATACATCAAGGGTAGCTAGCCCTTTAACCTAGAGATTCAATCCAACATCAATCCACTTACAACCTATGATTGTCTCCATATTATCCCAAATTTTAAGGGCTTCAACTACCTTCCAAGGGTGAAAAGTTAATCTATAATGGGTAGTTACAAATATATTCTAACATTAGAAAATAGTTTTTAAATAATTTTAGAGGATATTTATGGATAAGTACAGCATAATGTCATTACAAAGATGTTAAATGACTTAAAAAGACCCTTATTCCATGGTATAACTTTCACATTTTCTCTTTACTATCAAGTGTCATCTCATCATTTAAATGTACAATGGGACTAAATTAAATGAAATACCTTAATCTTATAAAAGTTACCTTAATATCTAATTTTTTTTTGATAATACAATGTGATCAATTTATTAGTTTTGTTCCTTGGTAAATTTGGTCAAATTTACATCATTCTTGTTCTTGGAAGGGTCACCACTTTGCATCCTTGAGCATGATTACTCATTTAATTATATTTTCACTTAAGCTTAACTTTATGAAACTTAACTTAAATAATGATAAACACATCAAGGGACTATATACAATGACCATTTTATGACAATACAAAGTGACTTAACCCTGCTACTCATTAGACCATCCTAGAGGACACTGTAAGCTACCAAGGAAGACACAATACATGCCATCTTAGATCATTAATTATCAATATAAGACCTTCATAATTTATATCACAAATTAAAGATAAAGTACATACAAGTTTCTATTTTTTATTACCTATAGATATTTAATATGTACTCGACCCTTGAATATGCATTTTGATCTATTTTGGGTTTGGATTTCTATGTGTAGGTAGTGGATGAATTATGATACACTATTATGTGATAAAAATACATAAACATTATGTGGAACATGCTGAATTGTCCTCTTTTCACTTAATTAACATAGAAATTTAAAATAATAAAATGAGAAGTGTACTATGAAAAGTTAGTTAACTCAAGATACTGCTCTAGGAGTTGTGAATACATATACCATAGGTTTAGAATAAAAGTAAATGTAGTTCTCTTATGTATATTATTGGAATTTAGAGTGATATATTCATCTCCTATTTCTAGTGAAGTGTAAGGTTATATCAAGTGTGTATCTATGAGGCTCAAATTGCATAGTTGAAGGTGTGATGGTAAATTGGGCAAATGACACTTAAAACCAATCTAGCGATGCTCAAAATGTAATTCACATATTCACTTGTACTCATATGTTTTTGTTTTTTATTAGCATTTCTAACATAATGCATTTGATTTTATGAATAGAACCTACCTAGTGATGAGGTTGATGGCATTGAAGACTCATATGTGAAACATGAGATATTTTTTATAGATGTGTCATGAAAGTTCAAACTTTTTAAACACAAACATTATTAAAAAATAGTATGGAAGATCTTTATAAAATGGTCCATAATAGGGTGTTATCAGGCACACAATTGATGGTCCATCTATTCCAAAAAGTGCACGATGGGAACTAAAAATCAATTGATAAGGAGAGACTTCATATAAAATATGAATAGAAGAAGATGAGACACCATGTCACAAGAGAATGCCCTTTTCCCTCACCCTCCTTGTAATAATATTATATGATAAGTATGGAATGATAATTTTAATAAGGCATCAAACTAAGATAGGGATAGAAATTACAGTGGGGATGCAATTTGTATGCCTCCATTTATATGTTTGACTAATAATACAATTGGTGCATAAATATATACATTGAAAATAGGGAACTCTCATTATGTCATGCCATGTAATTGTATGAGTGTGGTTGCACCTTCCTATTTTATTATAGGAAATTTAATATTTACCTAAAAAAACCAAAGTGCATTTTCATGATAGGTTTGGGTTGTCTTTGACATTTTGAAGTGTATCCCATAATTCACATTACAAATTTATGTTTTTCACAATTGTTAATTATCACCTTTGTTAATATTATTTGGTCACTCTCATATGTGTTTAATTCTTATATCTTTTTTTTTTTGCAATATGCCTCCTAATTTTAAGCATATCATTTCTAGATTGAATAATCCATTAATTTTGAATAACAAGTTCATCTCATGTGTGTTATATGTTGGATATATTTTACAAAGTGCTAATGAGTACTGTTTGTCGCATTTATTGTTCCTTTTTAATGAATTGGTGACAGTAAGTTATTATACATATTGTGTGCATTAAAACTATCAATCATTATTATTGGGTGTGTGTTATACTAATTTTTTAGTAAGATAAAAAGAGTTTCATGTTCCTTTTGGTGTGAATATATACCTAATAGTGAATATGTAGTCATAGCAATGACTACCTCCATTAGCTAACATTTGATGATATTTAGGTGCATACTAAATTCATTGACTTCTTGATGATTTTTATAAATTTAAATTAAACCATTTGATCTATCTCATTATATATCTAATGGACATTTATATGTAATAACTTTTTCAAGGTTCATTTAAGGTATGGTTCAACCTCTTACTCTATAGGTCTACAATCACTATTGTCAAATAAGTGTACCAAATATCCTTTTACTAGGCCTATCTTTATCATATATTGTCTCTAGTGTTATCCTCTTAGTATTGGTCTTACAAGACCAAATATATTCTTCAACATTTCATAGAATCCACTTAGTCTTGCAGTTAAGCTTCTACACTAATGGTCAATATATTCAAATATAGGTTTTAATAACATGTTCATCCCTTTGAAACCATTTCCCTAACCTAAGTTACTCCCTTATTACATTTTAGACACCTAAAAAATTCATAGTTATAAATTTAGATCCTCCTATTATAGTTTTAAACCCTTACATTCACAAACACCTTTGAGTCTATCATGACATAGTCCTAAACTATTATTTTTAGGATGACATTTATGACTAAATATTTCCTTTTAACATCTAAAATATTTCAGCATATTATGTTGAGGGAAATATTTTTTAGTTCAAAATTCATGTTTATTGAATTAGGTATGGTTTCCTTGGCATTCTAATAAACAAGATCCAAATTATTAGTGTTGTCACTAATCTTGCTTGGCATTATACCAAATGAGATCTAAATGCATGCCCTAACATGGGTCATGTCTTTGATGTTTAAGGATCTTGTATAGTCTAATGGAAGACTTGTAATGTTGAGAATGAAGATGATGACATTTATGCTTTGAGAATGATGCCTAAGTAGGCTCGGTGATAGATATTTGATGTTTAGTCATTGACTACCCTCAGAAGCAAGACAAATGTTGGAAATTCTAAAGGATCATTTATTAAATGACCTAGTTTTATCATTTAAAGATTAATTTTAGACAAAGGAAATATAGTGAATTGTATAGTTGTGGAAGCTAAGAGTCTTGTGAACAAGATTCCATGGATGATAGTATTCTGATATATTTTATATCAAAACTAGTAAGGTTCTTCCATTATTTTTTACTACCTTAAATTTTAAGTATTCACTAATGTACAAAATTTGTGGTCTCTATAATAATGGGTGTCTAAGTCTTGTTTAATTCACAAACCCAAAAGCCATAAATGTTATTTTCTAAGATGACCATTTGTGTTCATTAGTGAACAACTAAAGAATAATTAAAAAGGGTCATTGTGCTTCTTCTCTTTATGAGTGGAAGTTAAATAAATCCCTTTTTTTTTCTAGGATGGCCTTTTTTCCTTTATGGATGGTTACAAGAATTGGCTTATATGTGAACTAGTCCAGTGACATAAATAATTGTTACATTATTTTTAACGATTTAATATTAAGAAAAAAATGGAGGTTAAAAATAATCTTCAAATTTTGGATATTCTTTGTATTTCAATAAATGAAAATTCATGCGAACATGGTATTTTTCAAAGCTACATATTTTGTTTTGACAGTTATATTAAGATTAGTTTCACAAACTTGTATAAAGATAAAATGCAATGATTAAATGATGGATGATATGAATTCACATAAATGTAGACATTACGTATTACTTGTTTTATATTGATGATTATATTAATATTAGTTTCAAAAACATCAATACAGCTGAGATTACAATGTTTAAAGAATGGATGTATCAATTTATGGGGAAATAGGGTGATACACTAAATTATACATAGAGATACCTCTCTCTATTCAAATTTGTCTTGAATAAATCATGCCATATAAAATTAAATGAAGAGATTCTTTCATGTTATGACTAAACTATATGTAAATACATATCTATAAGTTTCTAAACTTATACATTATTTTGCATTTCAATTAATATCATTAATTACCATTTATAAGGTGAATGTCAAGCTATAGACTATCAATGAGTTATAGGGTTGTATTGACATGGATTTGTACTCATTTTAATCTTTAAAGTGATTCATCGATACTGAGTCTACCCTGTTGCTTATGCTCCTACTTGGTTCAAATGTTTATAAATAAGAAATATTCTATTTGATATGACTAACCATAAACTACAATATTCAAAATTTATCTCCTAGAATATTTATTTTTCATTGCCTACTTTTGAAACCACTCTTAATTTTGATTTATTTTGAAACTAATCCTCATGGTTTTGCATATCATTTGTTTACAAGGGATAAAAGACATAATTTAATATTAATACCATACAAATGCACACGAACATACATAATATGAATACTAAAACTTTTTTTTTCATCAAATAAAAACTTTTATTTATTGATGAAATCATAAAATTATAGACATATAGTGCCTCTTTATAGACTTACCATATTATTCCTTTGTTATTTAATCTCTTCTCAATATCTACTCTCTTCATTTTATTGATAAGATGTTTATGAAGCTTATCCCATTCTTGAAGTGTTTCCTCTTTTATGGGGTCAAAGTTCATCTTAACTAAACATAGCTTACAAATAGGAAGAAGAATACATATGCCACATAGGACCTATAAAGACTATTTAAAATTCATATTGAATCATGATGATGGAAAGAATACTATTTTAAACCATTATCCTAGGATACAATCTTCATACATGTTTAATTTACCATTCAAAAACACCATGTACTCCATTGAACTCGCATCTTTATCCACTTCACACACCCTACTTATATAATTTGAATTTATATGCTATATGACCAAATTGAAGGAATTGTAACAAAATAGCATGTATAGGGTAATGAATTAATTTATATATCTAATGCTTAATTATTTTCAATTGATAATATCTATCTCTAGCCAATTTTCTTAGTTCCTTTCACAAGTCTAGTCATTTAAAATCTTTTTGGACCATTTTAAGGATTCTATTTATGTTTAGGAATATAGAATAGGTATAAAACCATAAAAAAAAAAAACTTATTTATCTCTAAATAACCAAAATCTACATTTTTATATTTATTTTACTTATTCCAATAATATTTTATAAGCATTTGACTAATTAATAATGGTTTAAGATCTCAATTTCAATTTTATTACTACAATACCATTCATTAAGAAAAAGAGATCAATACCTTGAATTTTGTTGATTTTTAAATCCATTTATAATGTTTTTTATTCACCATGGGTACTTTTTAGTCCATAATAATAATCTATTTTATCCAATATTAAATCTTCAAATAGCTCTACCTAGAAACATGTATTTTTTAGACAACCTACAACTTTAGGTAAGATTGCTACTTGAATATTTACATTAACCCTATTCTCTTATCTATAATCACGTCTTAATACCTATGTGATATTTCATTCAATGATATTATGTCTTAAAAAATTTGAAACATCAATTATGTAACTATATCAACCAAAAAATTACCATTTTCTCTAACTTTACTATAGTCTTGTGTACAAGACTATTTGGTCTTGTAAAAGTTTCATTTTCTTTGATACGACTCAATAACTCATTAATACCTTATAAAATCATTTTATATCATCAAATATGGCTTGAAACCAATCTTTTCATCGGTTTCAAAATTTTGAATACAATATCAACCTTCCTCTTTAGAATCTTCAAAGGTCTAATCTACATCTTTAGAGGGATTCAACATAATTTAATAACTATATATGTTTAATTACATAAATAAATAATTATATTGTGTTAAAATTGTGATATTTTACCTTCCTAATATGTCTAACTCAAAACAATAAAGTGAAATAATTAGATTTTCTTTTGATTGGGATTCTTCATGATTACCTACATGAAACTCAGATTATAGTCAACTGTATCTTATTTTACAAATATTATTTTAACAAACCAATACTTGGATATGTTATAAAACACATATTAACACATTTTATCAATGTTTTGAGACTTTTCATTGATTAAAAATTAATTTATAATAGAACTATTTATTATAAAACCCTATTTTAAGGCTTCTTTGGTTGCTCAAAAGCCCAAAAGTTCTTAGACATTTTTCATGAAACCTAAGATGTTTCAAATAATTATAATACCTATAAAATACTATAAATAAAAATATTAATCTTTTATATTCCATGAATTAATCTCATACAAATTTTGACATGTGTTTTAATGGGCTATTTATGACTGTTAAAACACATAAAATAGGGTACTGAGGGTTTAATCATACAAGCTTCAATAAAAATGCAAAATCACATCCGATTGACTTATATACATTGAATCATGCCACAATTTAAATTTTTTATACTAGAAAAGTACATTTTTTTTTAACTCAAAATTCTCTTTACATAGGAAAACTGTCCAAAAAGTCCTATTTTATTTCTTAACATTCAAGATTTACTTTTACAGTCATTTGAAATTATGTAATAACTATAAGAGCAAGTTATATTTATCATACTCCATTATATTAAATATAACTTTTATATAAAATAATTTCTTTTAGTGACCTCATTACATGGTCCTAGTTAGAAAAACATAGGCTTAGAAGGCCTTCTTCACCTTACTTTACCACTCTACTACTCTTTATTCCCCCATTTTGACCTTATAAATGAAAATAGGCTTTTATATGTACATGAAAATAGGATTTTATATGTCTTGGTCTTGAAATATATCCAAGATTCTCTCACCTACCCTATTATTTCTAAGAAACATGCTTACTTTATCCTTCTCCAACATAGACAAGACTTATAAATATGACTTATGGTTATATTTACATTTAAAATGAATGAAATACATTTTAAACATATATTGAATCCTATTAGGACTAATATCCAAGGTTAAAATCATTTTACAAATTTTATCAACCCTTTTAAACCTCAATAATTGATTCAAAATTTCAAATTCATCATTTTGGAGGGAAACACCAAATTAGGATAGATTGATGTTTAGAATACACTTTAAGAGTAGATAACACTTGATAAGTAATGTTTGAGTACATATTTACACTTTTATAAATAGATCACATTCTAATTCTCTTTTATCACATGACACACCTCTTTATTGTTCTACATGTGAGTCATTACAAATGCTTAACCTATTATGTACAAATTTAGTCTATTAGACTAATGCTCCTACATCATATTTATAAAAATACACAATTTTATGAAAATTAGTCACACATTGGTATTAAAAATTATTAAAAATGTATTTAAAACATCAAATTTTCCTTATTACACCTCTCTACAAAGTTCATGGCTTTTGCATTGTTCATTTTGAAGATATAGACTTCTCACAGCTGGTATGTTTTGTAAATAATCATTAAATGTTTTTTTAATATGTGGCAGCTGATCCAGAGTGTGAAAAAAATGTCCAAAGTTGTATAAATAAGAGAATAATTCTATAAATAGATATTGAAGAAGATGTTAGTCTTAGATGAACTAAATTTGGCATGAGATCTGACGAGCCAAAAATCATGTACTATGACTAGTGACAAAAATTAGAGGTTCTAGGATATGTTGTATTTTAAATGCATCCAGATGGTTTGAGATGGTCTTTTATTTTTTTATTACAACATAATATTTCCTTTGTACCATTTTTTATGGCTAGTTATGAGTTTCTCATGATCTTAGAAAGGTATGGTTTTAGACTTATTCATGAAGTGGTCCTTTGACTGGCTAGACTATGATTCAACTTTTCTAGATGTTTGAAAGACTCCTTGTGCCATCTCAACACACATAAGGTTTTTATTGGACAAAATTTTTCCCACAAAGGTATCAAATGATCCTACTATGTATTTAAACCTTGATCAAGTGCAAAATGTGTTCATTGGTGTGAAGACCACATTCCAATTACATTTAAGACATGTTAGTGTTAGAAGTAACCATTGTGAGGTAGAGATAATTTATTTGACACAATCAATTGGGCCATTATGTAAATTGACACAATCTCCCACCACATTAATTTTACACTCTTTTGACCAAGCCAAATAATTTTATGAATGAAACATCTTTACTTCTTCATGGTTTCTAAAAGCATTGATAGTAGTGGTAAGTACTATCCATCAAGTGAAAGTGTCATTTCAGATAGTGAATAAGTGACTTAGTTTTTGGTGTAATGAAAAATCAAAAGACTGACAATGTCATTGAAGTGTTTAAAACTAATTATATTTATTTTTCTATTGATGAAGATGATAACTCTCAAAATGATTATGATAATGTTTCTCTCTTATATAATAAATAGTCACTCGTTATTGATCAATTTTATAATAAGTAATTCATATGTCATAAATAATCACTCTTTATTGATGGCTTCATTAGTGTTTATGATCCATTTTGACATTTGTTGCAAGTGTGAGTTGTTATAGGTAACACATTGAAATCATATTTTTGTGATAGTTTGGTGTTAATGTATTTTATATAAGGAATATTCACTCTTTATTGATGAATTCATTTTTTTTTCATCCAATTTATCATTTATTACATGTGTGAGTTGTTATATCCAAGGCATTCAAATCATATTTTTTTGATAGTTTGATGTTTATATATGTTACAAGATTTAAGGTTTAAGACTATGTTTTGATAGTCATAAAATCTTGTATTTGTAAATGTATTGGATGATCCAATCATATTCTTAAACTAACCTTATACACATAATGTTTTGAGATTGTGATTGATGGTGGATATGTGTCTTTCACTTTGAATCATATTCTTAAACTTACCCTTTACAAATAATGTTATGAGATTATGATTGATGGTGAATGTTGTGGCATTTACATTGTATGATAATATTTTTGTGGTGTTATAAATTTGAATTGGTATTCTATCTACTTATATTAGGCCATTTCTCTCAAAACCATTTTTGTTCCATTATCTAACCCTTAACTATACTATCTTTGAAAGGGAAAGATTACTGTATAAATATCATTAATTTCTCCATACACCTACACAATTTCTAAACATAGTCACCTTTCTCTCTCTACAGGCCTTCTCTTCACTAAATAACACTTGGATAGGTTTGTAAAAATCTATCACCAACTTTATACAAATTTTAAAGATATTATATGGTTTAAAAAAGAATATATGAGGCTTTTTATGAAGAAAATGATATCTTAGGGTTTCTTGGGTTACACTAAGGTTGAGAGTTACATTTTAATGGTTTATAGAGTCTAAGATATGTTTGAATGTTTTAACACTTGTATCATGACCTATAAAACCTTAACAGATTTTGAAAGGTTTACATTGAAATCATGTGATGAATTTAAGGATTTATCTCTCCCAACTCTATCTTAATAAACTTATGAGGTCCGTAATTATATTGGTTTACACATCGAATCTTAGCATTAAAATACCTTTATGACCTTGGTAAAAATTTTAATTAACACTATTAATGATAATAAATGTATTAAAAATTAATCTCTTTTTAGGTACGACACCTATTGTTTAAGGGGTGTCTTAATAACCTTACATAGTCCTATTTCTTGACTTATAGAACAATATACAGGCTAATGGTCTTGATCAAGGTGACTTTATTATTATTTTTTGATTTAAGGGATAAAAAACCTCCCTTAAATATTGGTTTAATATCTAAATAAAATAAACCAATATTTCTTATTAATTTCTTATAAAACTAGGGTTAGGCCTCTTTAAGTATTTTATGACTTTAAGTCCAAATCTTTCTTCAATATGACCAAGATATAGTTTTAAGCTCTAAAAAATATTTTTATAAATCATGACTATGAATTATGTATAATAAAACATGTTACAACATTTATATAAGTTTTATAGTTCAAAAAATTAAAAAAATTCAACAAAATCTCTTGTTTTAAGCCTTCTCAACTAGAATATACAAATTAGACTACACACAGTCGACTAATTACTCCAACCCAGGGTATAAAATCTCATAAAAATGATTAAATTAGTTTATAAATGTCATGTTATACCTATTTAAAAAATTTTAAGATGTTTCATATTTGTATTTAATAGGTATAAACCTTTTCCTCTCAAAAAACCCAGAATTATGGTTTTGCAAACCTGTAGAAGCTGAGACTTTCTTAAATTTGTTTCATAAAGTGTAGTACTCAATTTTTATTCCTAACTCCTATAATAGAGAATAAAAAATATCATTATACATATTTATTATCAAATTTTATATCATGTAACAATTTTTACGTTGAAAAGGGCCTTTGTAATTGATTGTAACTTGAGAAAATAGGGAAATTGAAGATTTTAAGAATACAATCAAACTAGTGTCCATGAATCAATATAAATATTGTTAAATCATGTTCTATGTTAGATAAATTTTAACTATGATATGTGAGTAACATATGAAACTTTATAATTAATATTATTTATCTTTATGTATAATATCTATTAGTCCATGGTTTTGATGTCAGGCTTTGTCCTTAGGTGATGTCTTACTCATTGGTCCTTAGGTTTTGTTAGGGTGTTAGAGGTCTAGTCCAAGCCCAAGAGTCATGATCCTAAATTGGAATATTCTAAAACATTTCAATATGTTTTAATATTTTAAATAAAATATCTTGGGTCATATGCATTATCATGTTTGTATTTCTGACATTTATCAAACTTTCTAGATCTTTTGCAATTCACAATTGGTGGTGGGGTCATCAAAAGGGTGAAGAATAAAAATTGAAACATTTAAATACACTTTTCAAGGATTTTAAATTCAGGTTTCAACAAGAAAGGCTTATTTTAAAATAATTTTATGACCGTGTTATATTTATTCATTTTTTTAGATGTAAACTCAAGTTCTAGAAGCATTGCCGAGCCCAAAAAAAGGTAAAAACCCACTCATCTCCTCCATAGAGCTCCTTGACATCTTGATGAAGATAAATGGTCTAGGGATGGTAGGAAAATAATAAGAGGAGTTATAAGACAAATATATTATGGGGAGGATCCCTATTCCCTTATAATTACTTGCATCAATTCTTAGATTAGTCAATTATACTCTATCAACAATCACTCAGACTATTAGCACTCTAAAAAGCCCCCAAAATCCTTTATCACATTTTTTCTTGGAAAGTGTAATTTATTAATTATTTAAGGAAAATTTATGTATGTGATATCACTTTCATACCCTATAAATACTCCATATAGATTATATAACAAGGTATATTGGTTGGATAAGTGAGAAATGAAGACATGGTTATGCATAGTTGTCAAGGATAACAAAGGAATACTTTTCATCTACATAAACATGGATGATATGGTGTCAAGGATAACAAAGGAATAAAATAATAAATCCTTTGATAAATTAGGATTAATCAATTTTGACTTTTGTGGAACGGCTTTCTTAATGGCCTCAAAACTATTTTTTCCTTATTTAGTCCAAACAAAGGTTTGATGCTTCTTCAACATGGATGTAATAGGATTCACAATGTTATAAAAACTATGTATTAACCTCATAAAAATATTATTTTCCCTGGAATTTTTTTTAAACCTTTCTTATGTTTAGGAAAAGACAAAACCAAAATGACACTCACCCGATTAGGGTATATAGGAATCCCATATTTGGAGATAATGTGGCCTAGTAAGCTACCCTCATGAACTATAAAAACACATTTATTAGGGTTTAGATAAATTCCATATTTTCTACAAATTTCAAAAATTAATATAAGATGAGTTAGGTGATCAATATAACTCTTTGAGAAACCCATTATGTCATCAAGATAGATTAACAACATTTGATTGATCAAACCTTAGAAAGCTATATCCATGGATCTTTAGAATGTATCCCATTTCATTATATATCAAAAATGGAATTATTTTATAGGCATAAATGTACCATTTAGTAATAAAATATGTCTTATATTTATCTTATTCTTTTACCAAGACTTGGTTATAACCTAAGTATCCATCCAAGAGAGAGTAGCATTGAAAACCTACAACCATTTTAAAAAATTGTTCCATATAAGGTAAGGGGTGATGATCCTTAAATGAAACCTTATTAAAATACTTTAAATCCAAACATAATCTTATCTCTCCACTCTTATTATTCATATAAACTAGGTTGGCATCCCATGAAGAATGATTAATACAATATATGATTCTTGATTATATCAACTAGGTTAGCTCTTTTCTCATTAACATCTCAAATTTAGGATTAATAAGCCTTTTCATTTATCTTATAGGGTTGGAATTTAGAACAAACTCTATAGTATTTTGGGATAATGTGTGATGAAACCCCTTAAAAACATTAAATTTATAAGCAAAGATGTCATAAAATTCTCAACATAACTCAACAAATGCATCACTCTCAGCTGAGGTACATACGTTTCCAAACTTAATAAGTTTGTCTTTGAAGATAGCCACCCTATCATGATGTTCCTCTTTGTTATAAATGATTAATTTATCCATTCTAATTTGATCAATCTCAATGAATATGTTCTCAATAGTTGCCATCTATTTGGGAAGATTATTAGACCTCAATTGTAAAATTTGATCCCCATATTGTGACTATAATTTATCCTTATTTTTACAAGGAAACTCAGTTTTTTGTTGAAATAAACATGTTATTTACTTATCACACTTGAAAAATCTCTAATTCACATCATTATCTAGTATTTATGGTCTCACTACCACCATGATATGTGGTTGAGTTTTTGAGTTCTTGACATCATTAGGGATGTAAAATTAAGCTCCCATTGAATCTAACTGATGGACATGTTGATTCTCTAACCTTAGAACTGATTGGATGTTAGAGGATTCAAAATATTCAATTATGTCCCATACTTTATAATAATAAGAATAAAAAAATAGATTTTTGGCAACATTTTTAACTTTTTCTTGCTGGATAACTAGTTCACTATGTCCAAAAAATTGTAGTTCACTGCTTGATTTATTTCCCATTGAATACCATATATATATGCCTCATTCTCAACTGCATTACAAATAAAACTAAACTAAAATGTAATTTAAAAATAGTACCTTTATTTTGAAAGAGAAAATAGAATAATACCTACCCCTACTCTAGTCTTACTTCTTGAGCCATCAAAGAACAATTTCCATAATACATCACTATATTCACTTGGATTAGATAGAGGGTATGAATATACCTTCTTTATGCAAACTATATACACCAAATCCAACTTCTTCAACACCCATATATGGATCACACCCATGATTTTTTGATACCCACTCATCAAGGAAAATATTTAATATGTATTTAAGAGGAACAATTGGTTCTTGATCATTAGGATGATCCTCATCATCAATGATGGTGCAATTGAAATTTAAAATGTTTGGATCGTATGGATCAAGATGAAATTAGGCATAGGTTTAGATCTAATTTTAACCTTAGTACCATATATAGTTTTAAAAGTCATATATGACCAATAAAATGATAAATAAACTCAAAATTTTCATGAAGTTTATTGACAATAAAAGATCAAGATATGTTGGAAAATACACTAAAATAACATCTTGAGCAATGGAGAAATTAGGACAAGTAGAAAGAGTAAAGCTTAGACATTCACTCACACCCATGGTCTTAGTAGATAAATAATCAAATTCCAATACACATTTGGAATTAGGTTCATAATTTAGGTGTAACTTATCATCTATTGTTTAGGAATAATTGAGCTACTTGCCCCACTATCTATCATGCAATTGTGTACTACAAAATCTCAAATATTCATTGAAACATAAAAATGAGGTGGCTTACCATATTTTATTAGATTCCCACTAGTATATATATAATTATATGTGAAAAATTCAATATCTCTTATAGATTATGTTTTTTAAAGGCTGAGATTTGACAATTCATCTTAAAGTATCTCTCTTTGGCCAACAAAAACCAATGTATCCCACATAGCAATGGTTACATTCACCTTCTTTGTTTGGTATACAATGTTGATGCAAGAGTTGTTAAGTCTTGGTTGTCATTTAGGATATCTATTATAATGACATAAATACATTTTAAACTAACATATATTGAATATAAAAAACATTAAAATTCACCAAAGGTTATAATAGGTTATGTTGTAATCCTCATAACTTAAGTAGTTATAGAGATTAATAATTAAATAGTTTTATTTTAATGAAATTTTGGTAAATAATTTAAGATTGATAGTCATTTCATGTCAGATTTCACCATGTAAAATATTAAACAAAAGTAAATATAGTCAAATGTGGACATGAAACTATATACACAAAGGCCAACACATTCATTGACAAGCAAAGCAAGAGGAGACACATGTTTGGTCCAAATGAGATGCAAGATTACTAAAAAGTTTTAAAAAGATAAAAGAGGACAAATAAGTTCTCAATATTTTAACAAAATTATTTTCAACACTCAATTATTTTCTTCAAGTTCTAAACATTGAACATAATCAAACACCTAAATGACTACCTACAAGCCTACCTAGTAGCTCAAGTGGTTTTCGAAATTGAGAAAATAAGTGATGTAGAATGGTGGGTTATATATTGGATAGATATATTAAATTATAAAAGTTATTTTTAGGTTAATATGATCATAAAATAGTTATGAAAGGATCCTAAAATAATTATCAAAGGATGTGATCCAAACAAACATAATTCAACCCCTTCATACATAGTCAACTTGCCACATATAGGCCTACCTACCCATATGAGAGGTGCCTATTTAGTTTGAGATAGGAGAGGATTATGGATAGAGTTAACTAAAATTTTAATTATATTATAATTATATCATGATCCCTTATAACCTTCATAGTCAATAAAATGGTGTCAATGTTGAGAGGCCTATTTAGGCATTGTAAGCCTAAGGCCATACACAGAGACTTGTACTTACAAACATAATAAGAGTGATATGTACAGGGTGATATGAGTAAATAAAGGCCTCAATAATGTGTTTAAAACTTAATTTATACATTTTATTATGGGTTTAACTATCTTAGCAGTAAGAATATGGTCCAACACAGTCATTTAGGGCTACTTGTATCGGTTGGCCTATAAACCCTACATTTGGGTAACCTAGCCCATAAGAAGAAAGGAGATAGAGTGAATAATCAAATAGGTTTTAATAGTATTAAATTATTTTATTAAGGTATTGGTCTACAAAAGAAGGCCCCAAATTGGCCATTTTGACCTAAAACCGTCACTAAGATGCATAGAATGCATACTCAGCCACTTGAGAGACTCTCAAAATTGATTATATATTTTTTGAGGAGGTAAATGGTGTAGAAATGAGTTTGGAGGTGTTTTATGAGTCTTTTCAATTAAATCCTATGGAACTGGCTTAGGGGAAAAGGCTTTGTCCTATATGAATAATCATATAGAACCTATTGCACCTTAAACACTCCTAAAACCCTCCTAGTGATTTGATGTGATAAATAGACTTAAAATGAATTAAAATGGATTAATAAAACATTTAAATTACCTTTGTTACATTCATAACTCTCATAAACACCTAAAAATAGTACTAGTTGTCATGTGCAAATGTAAAACTGTAACAACGGTCATAAATGCTTGGTTGTAGGTGTGTTTGTGAGGGTGTAAGGTAAGAATCAATTTAAAAATAAATAAAAAAGGTATATAAATACTTTAAATAGATTATAAAATCATCCAAACACCTTTTTAGGTCTCATATAGAGGTATATAATATCTAAAAATCATCAAGTTGGCAAAGAAGGTGAAAAATGCATCATTTCTTAGTCAAAAGGAGAGATCTTTTTAGAAGATGAAGTTGTTCTAGGTTATTTTAGACATTATAAAACTATATCAAAGAAATATATTCTAATAAATTATTTTTAAAACACTCCAACTTCCTCTCAATCTTGTTCAAACATCTATGTTAGGGCTTTGCCATTTTCATGGTTCACATATCCATACAAGGTTTCAAGAGTTAAAAATTATTATAAAGCATGGTTAGGGGATGGGTAATGTGAATCACACAATTATTGGAGGTTTCACATGTGTGGGATTCAATTTGGTCAAAAATATAGTTTCTAGGCCTAAAGGGCTAATGGAAACCTTATTAGAGAGAGAAAATGGGCTAATAAGTGTACTTCCACTCAGAGTTGGGTCCTAAAATTTGTCATGGAGATGTAAGGACATACTAAGTTCTAAAAAAAAAATTATTTATATAATACCATATATACATTATTATACAAAATTAGGTTGGTACATTTTTATGGTTATAAAGAATTGAGGCCAAGTGAGGGTTTTTAGTGCAAAATGTGGTCTTGGTGAGTGTTTGAGGCCTACAATTGAGTTGTTGAAGGTCTAATATGATATGAAAAGGACACATATGGAGATATAATACATTTTTAAGGAAAAAAAAATTATCACTTGCAAGAAAGGTGAGGTGTGGTACAACTTATGGGTTACAAGACACCTAAAGAGTTACTTGATGATTACGTATAGGTCATGTATCACCAAAGAAGATCATTTTATCCTATTCTTTCTTAATTTTCTCATATAAATTATTAAAATTTGGTGCCAAATATGCAGTTCTAAAATAATATTTTTAGGTGTAGTGATTTGAGATAAATAATAAGTAGGTATGATCTAATTTTGAAAAAACCAACTTATAATGATTTGGTCATTGGTCTTGGTTACACTTGTCTTAACAAGTAGAAATATCAACACTTCACTTAAGGTATGAAATAATCAATTCAAGGATAGTTTTATGGACTAATAATTCTAATCTCATTTTCCAATTGACATGTTCACATATTTATATTATTCACAAAAATATCAACCAAGATGTTTCAAATTTCACAAGGTTCCATAATGCCTTAAAAATGGAGCTTAAATTTACGATAAACTAAGTTACCTAAGATACCTTTGGCTTCTTCAAAATAATTTTTCCATTTCATCCTTTTATAGAGTGTATATTATAATATTAGTCACCCAGTTTCATGTTTTAAATACCCCTACAAAGAATCACTTATATAATATAACATTTCTCATTGATGTATTTAGAACTATCAAGGATTAACTTTTTTTCTATAATTTCTAGTAAACTTTATGAGGTAAAAAAGAAAAGAATCCACTTTTAAAATTTTATCTAGAGTAATATGTCAAAATAGTCATCTAAATGAGGGGATAAAAACAATTTAGTCTCTGAAAATGTAAACAATAAGAAAAAGTGTGTAGATATCCATGTTAAAATAAATGACTTGGCAAGAGGATCAAAACATTGTAGTCATCATAAGGGAAATTTATTTTTCTAGACTCATTTTTTTTAAAAAAATTTCAAATGACTTTCCTTAATCTATGTGGAATATTGTTTTGGGTACTTATTGGGGTGATTTTTAATTATTATTATCAAATATGCAAATGATAAAATTTATCTAAGAATAATCACTTTTCTTCTAAAAATGCCCTCTACACTATGTTTACACTATGTTATTGTGAAGCTAAATCCACAATAAGAATGTTGAAATTTAACAAAGAATAATGAATTTATGGGCAAGTCTACCAAATATAACCAATGTTGTTTTGAAATTACTAGGCTAGGCATGTTTGATTTATAAGCTCTCTAAAGTACAAATTCTAGATGTAAGTAATGAATAGGCCCAAAGTGAACTAACTACAAAGGGTTCTACCATACCCATAACCACACTATCTCATCTCTAAGTCATGTTGAGAGTAATTATATATGGATAATCATTTTCTAATGCACGACATAGTCAAACAGCTAATGAATTCCTATTGGAAAATGCCAAAAATCTAAGGCATAATAGTTATATTATGAGGTGCATGAAAGATGAATTTTATAACAAAACACTATCTAAGGCTTGAATTTTTGGGTGACTCTTCTAAGTTGACTATTAAAAATGAGTCAAATTTTCTAGTAATGAAAACTTTCTATGAGTTTTAAAATTTACAAAACATAGTTTCTAACTATGGGAATTTCTTTGAAAAATATATTCAACCCTAAGTACCCCACTAAACTCACCAATATATAATAAAATAATATCCCTTAAGGGTGATTTAAGAGCATAATATTAATTACTTTTAGTAGGCCACTAATATCTAATCTGGAAACTAGATGCATAGAAAAAAATAAAATTGTAGATCTGACAATAAAATAGAATGGATTATAGAAAAATGTTAAATCTATAGGTGTAATCTTTATACCTATTATGGACATAAAAATTAGAATATACATATATGTTGCACATAACTACATTGCAAGAGGTGAGAATTTAACATATCCAATACCAAATAAAAATTCTATATTTTCAAAAATTGTTATAGTTAACATGAGACAAACACACAATACATGCAATATATAAATCTAATGATTTAAAAAAAAAATACAATACACAAATTTATTCTATGTAGTATTACTACCTATTTATATTAATATATAGCATAAATTCACCAGTATAATAGTAAAACATCCAAAATACACCTCACCCACTATCCCTCTCTACTATTATATAGATAAGAAAAGAGGCTAGGGCTAAGGGTTAAAGTTTTGGATATCAGTTTCTTATATAATAAGTCTTATTAGAGAAGTGAATAGCTTATTATTAGAAAATATAAAATAGTAAAAATGTTAATTTATAATATTCTCTAATAATGGGTTATGGGTAAGTGTGAACCAATTAGTGTTTATCCATGAGTTATATTACAATTGAATATTAAAAGTGCATATTAGATCAAATCAATTTTTATTGCATATAATAATATAATAGGTAATCAACTATTGTGTATGCCTTATGATCTATTTTATGTTTGGATTTATATGTGTAAGTGGTGGACAATATGTCATATAGTTTTATGCAATCATAATACCTAAACATTGTTCTAAATGTGTTAAATTCTCATCTTTTCACTTCCTTAACATAACCCTTTAAAATAATAAGAAGATAAGTGTACTATGAAAAGTTAGTTGACTCAGGATATCACTTGAGGAGTTGTTAATACAAATATCATAGGTTTATAATCGTAGTAAATGTAGTTATCTTATGCATATGATGATAGGACCAAAGTTTCCCAAAGTTATGACACAACTTGTCAGATTTAAGAGCACACATGATTACCAATGTATAAGCAACTTAAACATGTAGAAATACCTAGAAGAACAAATAACTATCAATGAGAAATAACACAGAATGTGAGAGGCAACACATAATAGTATTCAACTCATTACAAAGGAAATTACAATAAAGAGATCACACTCTTCTTCCACCTCTACAAGGCCTTCCACACCTCAAGGGCTCCCAGTATTCTTCCCTCTTAAGTAATCTTCTCTCATAGGTCACAACACACAGCTAACACAAGCTGTTGTTCACCTCATTATACATCTGGTACAATCGAGTACAAACCGGTACTCCAAGTAGATCTAACCATGATCTTGCTCCTGATGTATTGATGTCACCTTAGATCTTGCTCCCCCACTGATCTCCGTTTGACCCTCGCATTCACACACCCCAACAGACCAACCTGATCTTACTTATCATATGTAGATCTCCACCATGATCCTGCAACACCTTGCATATCAAAACTTGATCTTACATACATGGGGAATCCTACTTGATTCCACCATGGGAAGAACTCTCCAAGCTCCACACTTGGGTTCTACAAGTTCAACACTTAATAATACAGCCCATGAGTCTATTATATAGATCTCATGCATACACTAATTTAGACAAGTGGCTCAAAGACTCGAACTGGTCTTCATCATGCAAACAACGCGTTCACTTAACTGACTATTTGTCAACAAAAGTTCTGACTACCACAGGCGATCGACATTGGTCCCTACCTTCCTAGAGGTTACCGACGCCGGCTGATCTCCTATCGATGCCGGTTCCTTTCTGTGCCCCCCTAACCGACCTCGGTTGTGGCCTGCTGATGCTGACGACTGTCAAGCTGTAAAACCTCTCTGTTTGCCTTAGGTGAAGCTTTTAGCTCCACACCCTAACAATCTCCCACTTGGAGATAAAGAGCTGCACCTGTACCCATACCAGTACTTTGTCTAATCTTCATCCTGGCTTGTATTCCTCTTCAAGCTCCCACTTGAAGACAACCCACCACACTCCTTGTGGTGCTACACCTGTGTCTAAATTTCTCCATTCTTCTACCTTGATATACTCCCACTCAAATAAAAACCCCTGTGAGTCACCTCTAATCAACAACACTTAACAGATCTAAACCACCTATTAGTCAAGCTCACTCTGAGAATGTCCAACCTCGCTCTGATACCATTTGATAGGACCAAAGTTTCCCAAAGTTTTGACACAACTTGTCAGATTTAAGAGCACACATGATTACCAATGTATAAGCAACTTAAACATGCGGAAATACCCAGAAGAACAAATAACTATCAATGAGAAATAACACAGAATATGAGAGGCAACACATAATAGTATTCAACTCATTACAAAGGAAATTACAATAAAGAGATCACACTCTTCTTCCACCTCTACAAGGCCTTCCACACCTCAAGGGCTCCCAGTAATCTTCCTTCTTGAGTAATCTTCTCTCATAGGTCACAACACACAGCTAACACAAGCTATTATTCACCTCATTGTACATCCAGTACAATCGAGTACGAACCGGTACTCCAAGTAGATCTAACCATGATCCTGCTCCTGATGTATTGATGTCACCTTGGTCTTGCTCCCCCACCAATCTCCATTTGACCCTCACATTCACACACCCCAGTAGACCAACCTGATCTTACTTATCACATGTAGATCTCCACCATGATCTTGCAACACCCTACATATCAAAACCTGATCTTACATACATGGGGAATCCTACTTGATTCCACCATGGGAAGAACTCTCCAAGCTCCACACATGGGTTCTACAAGTTCAACACTTAACAATACAACCCATGAGTCTATTATATAGATCTCATGCATACACTAATTTAGACAAGCGGCTCAAAGACTCGAACTGGTCTTCATCATGCAAACAATGCATTCACTTAACTGACTATTCATCAACAACAGTTCTAACCACCACAAGCGATCGACATCGGTCCCTGCCTTCCTGGAGGTAACTGACACCGGTCGATCTCCTGTCGATGCCGGTTCCTTTCTGCGCTCCCCTGACCGACATCGGTTGTGGCCTGCCGACGCCGGTGACTGTCAAGCTGTGAAAACCTCCCTGTTTGCCTTAGGTGAAGCTTTTAGCTCCACACCCTAACATATGAGTGAAATTTTAAGTGATATATTCATATTATCTTTCTAGTAAAGTATAAGGTAACTACATTAAAATTCACCTAAACCATTTTTTGGTATAGTTGATAATGTCACAAGGCTTATAGAAGAATGATGTATTAAGGTGAAATCTCAATAATTATTTTAGAACTATATTTTATAAATATGGCTAAAAAATTGAGAATCAAAGATCTTTTGTTCATGAAAGATAGCCATATAACTTGAAACATCTCACTTGCTAAAATTACTAGGATTGATGTGTATAAATATGTGTCTCTAGGACAACAAACATGAAGGATGAGCATGGAAGTTTAAAAAAAGATAAATTCAAGATGCATGAAATCAAGTGAAGGTAGGAAGGACCCCCTAGAACATAAAGGAATAATTTCATGATTCACCTAACCCATCCATGATGAATTCAGTGGGTTGCTAAATCTAAATCAATAGAAGCAGATGATCAGAATAAATTTAGACTATACATAAAATGGATGACTAAGACCCAAATACTAGAATAAAATATTAAATATGAGTTTAGGGCCAAAGGATAGATAAATATCATCATAGGATAAAAAGTGTGCAAAAATAACCAAATATACACAAGTGGACCAAGTCTGACTAAACATGTAAAAGACACAACTTAAAATGGTCTTCTGCTAAAATCCAGTATAAACATAATCCCCTAGTTATTTGTGTATATGTGATGTGAACGCATGTATTAGGATATTTATTATAATGATATTAAGAAATTTTAAATTGACATATATTGAATATAAAACACATTAAGATTTATGAAAAGGTACAATAGGTTATGTTGTAATCCTAATAACTTAAGTAGTTATAGAGATTAATAATTATATAGTTTAAATTTGTTCAAATGTTGGTAAATAATTCAATATTGTTCTTAATTTAATGTCAAATGTAGCCATGTAAAATATAATATAAAATAAAATATAGTTAAATGTGGGCTTAAAACTGTATAGACACAGATCAACACATTCACCTACAAGAATAACAAGAGAAGACACATGTTTGGTCAAAGTTAATATGCAATATTATTAAAAAAATTCAAAGGATAATAGAGTAAAAATAAGTTCCAAATATTGTAAAAAAAAGTTTTTTTAAACCCCTAGTTATTTTTTTTGAGTTTTAAACTCCAAACACAATCAAACACCTAAATGACTACCTAGTAGGTCAAGTAGTTTTCAAACATGAGAAAAGAAGTGATGTAGAGTAGTGGGGTGTATCTTGGATAAACATATTAAAATATAAAATTTCATTTGAGGTCAATATAAGCCTAAAATAATGAATAAAGGAAGTCATCTAAACAAACTTACTTCAACCCCTGCGTACACAGTCAACTTGCCACAAATAACCCTGCTTACCCATATGAGAGGTCATTTTTTTGTTTGAGAGAGGAGAGGAATGTGAACACATGAAAGTAACATTGGAATGATATTATAATTATAAAATGACCCATATAACCTTCTGAGTCAACAAAATGGTATCAATGTTGACAAGCATGTTTAACTATTGTAAGCCTAAGGCCATATATATAGACTTATACTTAAAATCATAAGTGGAGTGATACATAGGGGGTGATATCATAAAATAAATTAAATAATCATGTGTTTAAAACATCATTTATAAATTCTATAAGGGTTTAAAATTTCTCAATAGTGAGAAGATGGTTTAACATAATCAACTAGATCTACTTGCATTAGTTGGCCTATAAACCTTGTCTTTGGGTAACCTAGCCCATAAGAATAAAGGAGGTATAATGAGTCATGAAATAAAATTGAATAGGTTTTACTAGTAGGAAAGGATGATATTGAGGTATATTTCTACAAAATATGGTCTAAAATTGGCCATTTTGACCTTAAACCATGACTAAGACGTATAAAATGCATACTCAACCACCCAAGAGACTCCCAAATTTTATTATATATTCATTGAAAAGGTGCATGTTGTAAAATGGATTATTATGTGTTTTATGGGTATATACAATTCAATCCTATGGAATTGTTTCAAGGGAAGAGCTTTTTTGCTCTATGAATAATTGTTAAGAACCTATCACACCTTAAACCCTCCTAAAACCCTCCTATTGTCTCAATGTGAGAAATAGACCCTCAAATTCATTAAAATGGATTAATTAAATCTTGAAATGATATTTTTGAAATTAATAAAACTCCTAATCATTTGAAAATGGTGCTAGTTGGCATGTGCAAAGGGAAAATTATAGAAAATGGTCATAAATAAATGGTTGTAGGTGTGTTTATGAGTGTTTAAGGTAAGAATTAGTTTTAAAATGAATAATAAAGGTATATAAATACTTTAAATAATTTATAAAATCATAAAAAAACATATTAAGGTCTCATACAAAGTTATACAATCTCTACATGTCATCAAGTTGGCCAGGAAAGTGAAAAATAAAACATTTGTTAGTCAAAAGACCTATCTACAAGCCTATGAAGCACACAAGGAGAGATAATTTTATAATATGGAGCTATCATAGGTTGTTTTAGACATTATAAAACTATTTATAATAAATATAACCTAAAAAATTATTGATAAAACACTCCAACTACCTCTCAAGCCTATTCAAACACCTAGGCTAGGGTTTTGGTCTTTTCATGATTCACATATCTATATAGGGTTTTAGGAGATAAAAATTAAAATAAATCATGTTTATAGGATGAGTAAATTGAATCACATAATATATTTTTCACACATTTTGGAGTTATTTTGGGCCAAAACTCTATAGAGAAAATGGAAACCTTACCAAAGAGAGAAAATGGGCTAATAAGTATACTTTCAATCAAGTTTGGGTCCTAAAATTTGGAATGAATATATAATTGGATACTAGGTGATAAAAAATTTATTTATTTATACAATATATTATTAAATTATTATACACAAATAAATTTGCACGTTTTCAAGACTATAAGGAATTGAGGCCAAGTGAGGGTTTTTGGTGCAAAACAAGGTCTTGGTGAGTTTTTAAGGCCTATAAATGAGTTTTTTAAGGTCTAATATGAAATTAAGAGTCCATAAATGGATATATAATACCTTGGTAATGACAAAAAAAATATTTAACACTTGGAAACAAGGTGAGGTGTGGTAGAGTTTAGGGGTTTCAATACACCTAAAGATTTACTTTATGATTACCAAAAAGATGTCAGTTTGATGAGATTATAAGTAGATGGAAGGTGTCAATAACATATCTATAATGTAGATAAACATCACTTGATGGTCAATGATGCCACTTGTCATCTCACAAGATAAGAAAAAGGCAGTTTTGAATGACAAGTCAAGGTGTGAATTAAGTTTGAAACTCCTACGCCACTTCAAAGAGTAAAACATCTTCAAGAGATCAATAATTGTCCCTAGACACCTAATGGATATATTTGAAACTCTTTTCTTGAATGTAAATCTCATGATACATTTATCACATCTTTCACCTTTGCCCTTTTCTCTTCTTCTCTCTCACTTTTCTATGAATTGAACCTTGATAGACTATGCATATATCCTCTACTTGGGTATGAATAAGTCCTACCTATTTTTAAGCCTTTGATCAATGAGAACATTCTATTTTACCTCCTCCTTTGACCAGTTTCAATGTGTGTTCATGTCTAGTTGATCTTATCAAGTCATTATCTTTGCTTAATTGACATGTTGTCCTTATCTAACATTAATATTCAATTTGAACATCTCTTAGCAGTTCTTGAGAAGTGTGAAAGGTTGAGTGAGTTGTATATTAACTAGTTTCATTTTATGACTTCCTGAATAGTCCTTCTAGCCCAAACACCTTTGAGTACCTCCAAAATAATGTGTTGAAGAAGATAGGCAGATTAGGGGTAGTGGTTATTTTAGATTATTCTCATGGTTGATGTGTACTTTCATCTAGTTGGTAGTGGTTAAACTATTTGGTGCATCACATCCATTAGATTAGGTTTCTATCTCTTTTCCTAACAATTTAGTAGATTAGAGACTGATCCAAAGTTATATATAAAGGGTAGCTAGCCCTTTACCCTATAGATTTAGTCCAACATTAGGCCATAGGATTGTCTTCATGTTATTCTAAATTTGGAATGCTTGAACTACCTTCCAAGGGTGAAAATTTAGGCTATGATAGGGAATTAAAAATATATTCCAACATTAGAAAATAGTTGCTTAATACTTTTGAAGGACATGTATGGATAAGTACATCATGATGTAATTACAAAGGTGTTAGGTGACATTAAAACATCCCTATTTCATAGTATAATTTTTAGATTTTCTCTTTACTATCAAGTATCATCTCAAAATTGAAATGTATATTGAGACTACATTAGTTGATATACCTTAATATTATCAAAATTACCTTAATCTCTCCAAATTTATTAAAAATTCAATTTGATCAACTTAGTAATTTTGCTCCTTCATAAATTTGGTCAACTTTAGATATAGATATTGGTTGCTCTTGGAAGGGTCACTACTTTGACTCTTTGGCATAATTAATCATTGAATTAAATTTACATTTAACCCTAACTTTATCAAACTTACCTTAAGTAATGATAAACACATCAAGGGAATATAAATAATGACCATTTAATGACTATTTTATTATTTTTAGGAAATTAGATGTTTAATTCCTAAATAATAAATGGGTTTGAGTAGATAACATCAGTAAATAATAGGAAATAATTAAGCCACTAATTTGTGTTAACAAATGATATTTTTACCTTTTCTAAAATTAGTAATGAGTGAGAGGAGATATGACTTAGCTTATTCTGGGCTGTTACGAGTGAGACAACATTTGATACTAGAGGAACAAGACTGGGACAATATCATAAAATAAAATATGGACTTCATTTTATGATTGGATAGGATTGCCACAGACATGACACCTTATTATCTAGTGCTATAGTCTAAGTCTTGTCACTATTATCCAAAATATTCACACATATATGATTTTTTAACATTTTTTTCATCATCTGTGTGAGCCTATGTACCCAATTTCAGATCTTCACTAATAACAAAAATCCCTGTAAAGATAATTGTTCATGTGCTTATGTTTTATATTTAATTAAATGGAACTATAGCAAATAGAGAAAATGGGTTAGTGTGTAAAGGATAGGTTGAACGCACTTCACACCTTGTGTGTGGGTATGCTGCCTATATACCAATACACTGAGGAGGGATCAAGCTATATGTAGTTCTCCCATTGAAGTGCTTGGTGCAATAGTGTGATGAAAATGCAAGTAAATTCAAAATAGGGTGTACTTGGAATGACTAAGAATTGGTATAAAGGTTTTAATAAGATTAAACCACTATTGGATGGTTGTATGTAGATAATAGGGAAGAGTGCTTGAGTACTCTTGATTATCTCTTGTAAATGAGTGCCAACCCTTCTAAATGGACTCTGAATGGCCCTTTTATATGGGATTTAATGATCATGGATTAAATAAATTAACATTAGGCTGACATGCATTAAGATAAGGATCTAGGAGAATATAATTTTTAGAACCAAAATTGCACTTAGACAACAATGCTAGAAACAAGACACCATGAGTTTTAGCATTATTGTCTAAGATTTAGTGTTATAGTCTAGGGAGTAGGAAACCTAGGGGGATGGATTTGACATGGAAAGATCAACCTAGGTTAGTAAGAGTTCTATCAAGAAAGTTATAGATGACTAGGAAATTGTGAAAACATGCCTAAGAGGGTCAAGAGAGAAAGCAAAATAGACCTATAGACTAGGTGTCATTAGCCATACTCAAGTTAACAAATTTTACATTTTATATGAATATATTTCCCCTATCCCTTTATTCTAGTGATGTAACAAAGTGAAATACTAGGATAAATTGAAAATAAAAATCATACCTAAACTTCTAAAGGTGAAGCTCATGAAGCTGTGTGACGTTGGATGTGAATATAGAGAACACAGTGTGAAGTGTGAATTTGTAATGAAAAACATGGAGTATATTAGTCCTTACTAGATACCATATATCTAAAATAACAATGTAAAAAATCTAGGTAAGAGAGAGAAGAAGAGAAGGGAATGAATACACCTCATCGAGTATGCAAATTAGTGCAAAACCTATTGGGATACTCAATTGTATTGGGTGTGTGTTATACCAAAATTAATATCACAAAAAAAGTTGAGTACTCAATTCCTTGAAAGTGGCCAAGGAATGGAAAGGTAGGCCATTTGGCTCCATCATCACCTACTAAGTGAATCTAATGAATCATGCATGTGTAAATATATGTTTAGACTATGTGTCTAATCCCTTTAAATAGGTGGCTCAAGAAAACAAAGGTTGGCTAGTCCTTTGGCTCCTGATTGCCCCATGAAGTGAAGTAATGAAGTAATACCAGTATGGAATATATGTCATATCAGAAGGATCCTAAATCCCATGAATGTATTTTAATCTGACAATGTGGGCATGGATAGCTGAATGTGTGTTGGAAACTAGGCCAATATTAGCCATTTCAAAATATGGATATTATGCTTGTATGAAAGCCACTCTGAAACTAGTAAAATAGGCTTATCTGGAAGCCAACTCAAGCACTTGGGTACTTCAGAATTTAAGCTTATATAAAATCCAAACTTGAAAAAAGATGCCAATCACCTATAGATGGAGTAAGGTATGTAACTACTAAGAAATGCTTGGAAAATAAATGAAACTCAAAACAAGGGGAGGATCAATGTGCTTCACACATTGCCTCCAATCATTGGTGTTTGGAATATGAATTCTGATCTATAATTTATATCAATTACCTAATTTTAAACTAGAAGTGAGAGCCATCATGTTGTATATGATGCCCCCTATATCTAGAATCTCTGAGCAAAAACTATAATGAAACATGCTAAATCTAGACTGTACTAAGCTGTAAAACTTGTGATTGAACTTACTTTTTTATCTATTTTTGGAAAAATTTTTTTTTTTGTTTTTTGGATAGGAGTGCCTAAAATAGGACACCGCACTATATGACATTGTAGTCTAAATTTATCACTATTATCCAAACCCAAATCTGATGACTATTCTAGATTCTCTGATGTCTATCATGTCCATTTAGCCTATTATAATGTCTAGATTTTGTTCTAAGTATTTTGAAAACTACAATTTTGACCACTAAGACCTCTAAGCTCTATGACTAAACCCCTATTTTCTGCCTTCTATTTTGAGGGTAGGAATGAAGACCCTACAATGACTTCTCTTAAAAGAGATAGCCCTGTAAGTGTGTTATGCTACATAGATATATGATATATCAATGATAATTGATAGTATATCTCAAGATATAATAATATTTTTATTGAGAGAATGTTAGATCAATAGGGGTATGCCTAGATAGATATAACAATGTAAAGGCATATACAATATACTAATCTAGAATTGAAACTGTTAGTTTCTATTTCTCAAAGAGGGATGGAGCATGATGTCCATCATGGCATCCATGAAATCATGATAAATGAATGATATGGATCAAGAGATTGGAAACAATCAAAATTAGTCGATTAAGAAGCACACAAAATAGTAAGCAAGAAGCATACAATAGTGGCTAAGTGGCCAAGCAAACAAGGGGCATGGGCACATATCACTCAAACTAGAAAACAAGCATACAAGGCATGTTCAAATACCACATACACATACAATTAAAAAAATAAAGGTTGGTAGAAGGGACACAAACACATAGAAGATTACAAACAAAGGACATTCAAAAATATCCTAAGGTATACACATGAATATAAGAAAAAGACATTGGCAAATGTCCTAAAACACATACAAGGAATAGAACAATAACTGAGAAAATACAAACTAATCAATCTACGTTAAGAAAGAAAGGAAAGCATGTATATAATGGATAGATAAAATAACATCTAAATAATCAAAGCAAGAGTGAAAGCATGCAATACAAGTTTAGTATAAGACTAAGTATATACTAAGATGTACATAAGTGCTAGATACTAATGAAATGTCAGTATAGTAATATATATAAACTAGTAAGTAATGTACATCATCATGATAACTTGGAGCATATATTATAGGAATTACATAACCTAGATGGTGTAGTCATGTAGAATATGACCCCAGTGGGTATGCATATCGATGTGTGTCTCGAATGTAGAAGTATGATGCGACCTCAATGGGTAGAGTGAAGCAATAAAAGATTTAGATGTCACTTCACACACTCAAATAATATCAAGTGAAGCATGGTATGTAGATAAATTGACAAATGATAGCACAAAATAACAAATGTAAATCTATCATATTAGTATCAATGTAAAGCAAGGATGATGCATACAATCAAATTTTTTTTGGGTTTTTGGATATATTTGAATGTTTTTGTTATTTTTGATATTTTATATTATTTTTGTATTTTTGAAATAATCTATGTAGAGGAAAGACTAAGAAGGAATGATAATAATTAATGAATCTCGAATGGGACTCCCTATCATAGTGTTATGTATCGAATAAAGGTATCCTACGTGATCATGAAGCATGATGGAAAGGCTGAGACTATGATTATAAAAGTTGTGTATGATGTAAATGTTCTAAAATATTTGAAGTATAATCTAAGTGTGGGGTACTTTTATAACTCTAAAAATTAGATGTAACTATATTTATCTTAGGGACCCATTTGGAAGCAAGAGAAGCTCTCTAAACATGTGCTCTATGTGCAAACACATGAGATCTCAATAACACTATTCTGGGTGTAAATACTATAGTTAGAAGCTATCTAGAATCTTTAATTAGTGGAGTTGTATGAACCCTCTGTACTAGTGATGGATGCCTCAACTATGTTAGAATCTATATCAAAGGAACAACTGTAAGTGATGGGGAAACTAAAAATAGTGGAGAAGCTAGAACTAGTGATTGCAAAGGATATGATATTAAAGTGGAGAGTGGTAACTCATATGGATCTGCACTAACTATAATAACTTGATTACCATGAATGAATTTCATTGCATTTGTGAACTGTAGATGGTACTGCTTGAATTTTTTGAATCCATGGGAGATCAAGTAACATATCAAAAACTATTACACTGAGAACTATGGTGAAATATGTGGTCATGTATGTTGGCCTAATCTATAGAGGAATTACAACATCACATAATGAACTCTATATGTGAGCACTAAATCTACTTATATCTATATCTATCAAAGTGATATCCTTCTCTGAATAACACAAATGTTGTAATAATGTAATGGTGCACATGTTGACATAGGAACTATTAATGATGAGAACACTATAAGTGGGTTGATTATGAATATGTGCTCTAATAAAGACTACATTATGATTTGAATTATCCTCAATAATATCATAATTTGAGAAGGATATCAAAGGGCTGGTTGTAAGCCTAGACTCATACACACCTATCATATAGATCAAAGGATGTGACTCAACTGAAGGTGCTTGGTATGTAATTGGTGTAGGATTTCATGTTATGTGTGGTAAACACCTAATGCATCGCATTTCTCTTTCTTAGAATGTTATGGAAATAGATATAATAATATTTTCAAAGCTTTATCATATGTTGGCTTAGCCTATGGAGGCTCAACTACAGTGCCAAGATCATGTAGGTTATCATCTATCAAGTCTTGTATCTTATGTCTCAAACTGATGCATCTATTTCTAATGTGCCTGGTACCCTATGAAAATGAAAAAATACATTATGATTATATCCTCATGGAAGAGGATTTTTTGGGTCAACTTATTGAATAGAAGGGAGAGTGATGATGTTACATTCCAATAAATGCTATAAAACTCCAGCTAGAAAAATAGGTATATTAGTAAATGCATGCCAATGAGGTGTTGATAAAACTACACACTAAGGGAGCACTGAAGCTACGTTGACTATTGCTTAATTTTGATTCTTGTTATCATTGGATTTGACCTTGTATGAAACTTTTCTATTACTCTTATTTGTTGTGTCTGGAATACTTGTATACTTGAGTTTTCCCATTGAAATGAGTTTCACTTCTCTTTCCTTTTATGTGTGACACAAAAGTTTAGTGAAGGAAGATAATCTTTTGAACATAATAGATTCATGCAATACTGGTAGAAGTCTCTCTTTGAAGAGATCCTATAACTCCTAACCTACCATGGGGCTAGTCATCTTGGCCACAATGGTATTATACTAAAGCACATAGTTTATGAGATACTCATTTGATTTATGTTTTTTTATGTAATTAGTGCATAAGAGACCTTATAACCAATGTTGATTCTAAAATGTGCTAATAACATGTTAGGAAAACTATTGAATGCATTGATTTATTGACTGATTTGATAGACTATAGAACCATTATAAATCATAATCCTTTAGACTTCATAGAAATAGCTTGATAAGTAACCAATCATTTGGTACATAATCTAAGCATGCTACATGAAAGGCTCTCAAATGTGTCTCTGTATTACCCTTTCCATCATAAAGAGTAATTTTAGGTTGAACAAAACCTCATGGTAAGGGTGTATAAGCAATGTGACATGCCAATGGTGTATGAAGAAGAGCAAAAGAATCCAAAGCTTACGTAGGTCTAGTGGCACCTTGCTCAAGATGTATCATTTTGGATTGAAGACATCTTATCTCTTGCATAAGCGCTGACACATCAGGAGATAGGGATGTACTAGTTGTAATTGATGGCATAGAGGTAGCTTGGGATACTATAGGGGGTTGTTGAGACATAGTTACCCTTGTAGTGTCATTTTCAATTGGTTGCTTTGTGGTTTGAGAAGATTGACCATTATTTTCTCTTTGTTGTTCCACTTGTAATATTTTAAGAATATCATCTTGCATGTTAGGGTGTTTGGATAAGATTTATTGAAGTTATCTCTTATCATTTTAATCAAAACTAGTGTATTGGGCCATTGTTAAAGTAGGAAAATAATTTGAGAATTGTTTGAATTTTCTACAATAATTTGTTATAGGCCATGTTCTAGAAAAGGAAATACTAAATATAGGAAATGTAAAATCCTAAAAACCATTAACTAGAAATTGTATGGAAAGGATATGAAGTGCACAAACATGTAAGTTGATAGCTCAAGAAGTAAAATAGGAACTAGTATATGTAATTAGGGATTTATTTAAAAATATTTTGGTAAAATACTATGAATTTTTGAAGTTGGAATTAAATTTCTAAGCTAAGTATACAATTGAAAAATTAGAATTTTTGTGATTTAATGGGACTTAATAGATGCAACTAGGGTTTTGGATTTTTTTTGTTTTTGAAAATTACTATGATTTTACTAAAATTTGAAGTGATTTTCTTATTTTAATAGGCAACCAAAACTTCAAAAACTGATTTGGAAATTACTAGAAAATTAATGGGAGCTAGTTGATGCAACTAAGGTTTGAAATAAATTTATTTTAAAATTTATTACAAAATTTTAAAATTTGAGAGAAATTTCTAATTTTAATATTTAAGAAAGAAAATCAAAAATTAATGAGAAAAATCAGCTAGGATTTTACCCTAGGGTTTCTAAGGTTTTTATGTGAAATTCTATGTAAGTCAGGTTCACCAAATGGTTTATTATTTTTGGGAAATTAGATGTTTAATTCGTATATAATAAGTAGGTCTGAGTAGATAAAATCAACAAATAATATGCAATAATTAAGCCACTAATTTGTGTAAACAAATTGTATTTTACCTTTTCTAAAAATAGTAATCACTGAGAGAAAATATGACTTAGATTATTCCAGGATGATACAATTGAGATAGAGTCTGATACTGAAGGAATAAGACTAGGATAAAATCACAAACTAAGATCCAAAAAACATTTTATGATTATATAGGATTGATAAAAATAAGACACCCTACAATTCAGTGCTATAGGCTTGGTCTACTGATGTTGTCGAAACTATTCATAGAGATGATTTTTTTGAGTTTTCATCACAACTTTTGTGTTAGCCTATGTACCAAATTTCAAATCCTCATTATTAACGAAACTTATTGTAGATTTGATTCTTCATATGATTGTGTCTTTTATATAATTAAATGGAACTTTTGAAAATAGGGAAGAGGGGTTAGTGTGTAAAGGATATGTTGGACTTACTTCACACCACATGTGTGGGCACATTGACTAAATATCAATACTCTAAAGAGGGATCAAGCTATATGTAGTTCTCCCATTGAAGTGCTTGGTACAATAGTGTGATGGAAATATAGGTAAATGGAAAATTATGCTAATTTAGAATGACGAGGGACTAGTGTAAAGGTTAAATAAGGTTGAAACACTATTGAATCACTCTATACAAATTTTAGGGAAGAGTGCTTGAGTAGTCTTTCTTGTATTCTTATTTCTCTCTTGTAAATGAGTGTCAACCATTCTAAATGGACTTTGAATGACCTTTTATAATGTATTTAATGATCATGGTTTAAATAAATAAATATTATGCTTACATGAATTTGAATAATGATCTAGGATAAAATGATGGTTAGAACAAAAATTACATGTAGACAATCACACCTGAAATAGGACACCTTGATTTTTGGCACTGTAGTCCAAGTTTGTACACTGTTGTCTAGGGAGCAAGAGATTTGGATGGATCAATTTGTCATGGAAAGATCAGCCTGGACAACAAGGGTTCTATTTGGAAGGCTATAGATGACTAGGAAAATTTGAGAACATGCATAAGAGGGTCAAGAGAGTAAGTAAAATAGACATATGGATTGGGTGTCATTAGCCATATTCAAGTTACCAAATTTCACATTTTATATGACTACAATGAAAATACAAAGTGACTTAACCCTGCTACTCACTAGAAAATCCTAGGGGACATTGTAAGTTACCAAAGAAGACATAATACCTATCATCTTAGATCATTAATGATTAATAAAAGACATTCATAATGGATATCAACAAATTGAATATCAATTACATCTAATTTTATATTTTGTATTTCCTATAATTATATAATAAGTACTCAACCCTTGAATATGCATTTTGATCTATTTTGGGTTTGGATTTCTATGTGTAGGAGGTAGATCAATTATCATATAGTGTTATGTGATCATAATACATAAACATTGTGTTGAACATGTTAAATTTTCCTCTTTTCACTTACTTAACATATCCCTTTAAAATAATAAAACTAGAAGTTTACTATGAAAAGTTAGTTGACTCAAGATACCGCTTGAGGAGTCATGAATACACATATTTTAGGTTTATAATTAGAGAAAATTTAGATCTCTTATGTATATGAGTGGAATTTAAACTGATATATTCATCTCATCTTTATATTGAAGTGTAATACATCTATAATAATATTCACCTAAACCATTTTTTGTTACAAGTTGATGATGTCACAAAGCTTGAAAAATAATGAAGTATTAAGGTGAAAGATCCATCATTATTTTAGAATTTTTTTTTTAAAATTATGGCTCAACATTGAGAATGGAAGATCCATTATTCATGATAGACAACTATGTCACTTGACACATCTCACTTGATAAAATGATTAGGATTAATGTGTGTAAATATCTATCTATAGAATAAGACATGTGAATTACAATCATCGACTTTACAAAAAAAGAAAACTAAAAAAACTAAAGTCATGATGAATGAAATTAGGTGAAGGTGGGAAGGACACCCAAAAACATAGAGGGATAATTTGATGAGTAACCTTAGCCATCCATGATGAATTTGGTGGGTTTTTAAATTTGAATCAATATAAATAGATGATCAAAATAAATTTAGACTATACATAAAATGGATGACCAAGAAAAAAATGCTGAAATTAAATAAATCAAATAAAATAATAAAGATACATACAGGGCCAAAGGCTAGATAGAAATCAGTGTAGTATAAAAAGTTTGAAAATATAACCAAATATACACAAGTGGACCAAGTATGACTAAAAATAGAAAAGACCAAAAATAAAATGGTCTTATACTTAAACCCAATATCTACATAACCCCCTAGTTCTATGTGTATATGTGATGTGAATGCATGTATTAGGCTATTTATCATTACTTCATCAAGACATTTTAAACTAACACATATTGAATATAAAACACATTAATATTCACTAAAGGGTGAAATAGGTGATGTGAATGCATGTATTAGGCTATTTATCATTACTTCATCAAGATATTTTAAACTAACACATATTTAATATCAAACACATTAATATTCACTTAATTAGTTATAGAGAATAATAATTAAAAAAAAAAAATCAAAACATACCACCATCACCATAACATGTGAGTAAGCATAATAAATTCTATCAATACTAAACAAGTGCATAAATTAGCATGATAAAAGAGTGAATTATCTTGTTTTACATGCATATCAAAATTCAACATGTATATATAAGCCACAACATTACTAAAAGAAGACATAAATTCTCACCAGTTACATACCCACTATACATAAAGCAAACGGTACTATATCTATACACATGCCTTAATAAAAAGTGGAAATTATACATTTATAACTTTATATAACTTGTGGCTACACACTACACATTCCTCTAAATAAAATAAGCTTCACTCCAAATATCTTAATGTGGTTAATAAAAAAGTCATTCATTTTAGGGGAAAATAATGTTGGATGATAGAGAAAAAATAAAGTAACATGCTGCAATATATCCATTGTATCCATGCTTATGATCTCTAATATCTTTTAATGTTACCAAGAATGACAAGTTAATAGAATATCGGTATAAATATGTTGGTATTTATCCTTATCCAACTAATATTATAATTTGGTGATTTTTGTCTCAAGATTTTGGGCATCAAAATAAAATAAAATAAAACTTATACCAACTTATTGTTTCCAATACCCTTGCAAAGTCAACAAAAAACATTAAAGAGATTAATTAACTCATATTTTAAAATGAACTAGCTTAACTTGTTAATAAAAATTAATGACAATTGATATTTAGCTTAAAAAATTGTTGGTACTTAAAATAAATATAAATGTATTTTATTTTTCAATAACACCTATATATTTATATAGATGTACAACTAGTAATTCACTTGCTTAGAGTAGAATATACCTTTAACAAGAATCATTACAAGTTTGAATTAAAAATGTATATATATGTATAATAACAAATTTGGTTCTTAGTCTAAAAAGGGCCAACACATCTTGGATTTACAGTACATATTAACATAGAGTGTAATCTCACACAAACGATATGTAGAGAATGATAATTAAATCTACGTATTTACTGATCATGATTCCATTACAATCTAAATCACTCTTCATATGCCTCATGGCCTTCAATGCTATAAGTCTACGAAATATTTTGATCTTACATTATCATATATTCATAAAAAATAATAGAATTGTGGGGTCTATGAACAAAATAAATGTTTTTATCCATTCTTAAAATATTATAAAATTGAAAGTTATATGAAAGTAATATAAGGTAGAAGTAAATTACCCTTTTTTTATCATTTTATTTTCCAACACTTTATAGTGCTCTTGTGACAAATCACAAAGCTACGAGCCAGAGATGATCACCTTCCATATAAAAAAATAACTTTTATGGCAATGAAGTAGATGGATATGAGAAATGGATAGCAACCATGAATAAAAATGCATGGGATTTTGATAACATTTTCACAATAAATAAAAAATAATATACATTCAAATAAGAATGTCAAGAAAAGCTTTTAAAATCTAGATTTTACACCAAGAATGCTAACCTAGGGAAGGGTTTGGTTGAGACAATGTAGGAATTGAAGATATAAAACCCAACATATATTCTCTATTTATAGCATGGAACAAGGAAACAAGATGCTTTATTTGATTTAATGGTATAGGTACTAGTTCCTTGTGTGAAATAAAGATTGAGATGTTACTCAAAAAACATAATGAATTGGTCATTACACATAGAATGGTTGAACATGAATACACACTCTAGCATATATATCTAATGAATATGCAAAGTAATCTATAAAACTCAAAAAGTAAGTTATCAAATACATGTATCTCTACTCTCTTTATAGAAAAATAAACTCCATAGAGTAAACCAAGGTATAATAAAATGAATTAAATTCTCTTGAATCCTCCAAGTTAAATTCTTAATAATAACCTATATAGGAATAAACCATAAAAAAATAAAGTAAAATGTTTTTAGCGATTCGATTCTAATGCATATACTAATAAAATAATTTATATTACCTCTGTTAAGGTGTGGAGCTTAAAAGCTTCACATATGAGCACATTACCAAAGTTGCAGGTTTACACAGTCATCAGCGTCGGTCAGGAGCGACCGACGTCGGTCAGGAGCAGTTGTAGAAATGCTAGCGTTGGCATAGGATCAGCCGACGATGGTCACAGGAAAGCAGGAAAGAACCGGCGTCGGTTACCTGTGCATCTAGAATGCTATTTCTGAGGACAGAACCGAGTGTTTGCATGATGGGTTTAAGTCTTAGTCTTAAGTTCACATTTCTATTATTAGTAATATTGTTTTTAGAGCCCTTGTTCAAGAGGCTTAACTATTGGTTGTAAGTGCATGCTCAAGTTTCCTAATTCTATATGTAGGAAAGATCTTCTTAGCTTATTGTAGTAAGAGTAGAACATTGTGAATGTTGAAGAACAGTAAAAAGTTGTATCAATCCAGGGTGTTGGAGTTGATTGTACTTGAGAGAGAGAGCTCTTGAGGGATAGAGATCTAGAGAGAGATCTTGTGCATCTGAGAGAGGTGTGGAAGAAAGAAGTTTATTCAATTGTATTCCTTCTATAAAGAGTTTAATACAAGTTTTCAGGGTGGTTTCTTGTATCTCTTGTTCTTTGCTATTTATCATTCTAGTTACTTATCTATCTGATTTAATTCTGCGTTTATTACTTTCACAAGTGTAATCATATTGTTGGTTGATCCCCAACAAGTGGTATCAGAGCTTGGTTGTAGGTTTAGAGCTTGATATCAACAAGTGGTATCAGAGCTCAGGTTCACTAACAGGTAGTTCAGATCTGTGTAGTGTGTATTCATTACAGGTTGCTCACAGGGGTTTCTGCAGGGATTTCTGTTTGAGTGGGAGAAGCAATGGCAGAAGAAAGTAAATTGAGAATGGAGAAGTTTAATGGCAAGAACTATCAACATTGGAGAATGCAGATAGAGGACTATCTGTATCAGAAAGATCTTTACTTACCGTTAGGAGGGATTGCAAAGAAGCCCAAAGACATGGATGATGAAGAATGGGAAGTTCTTGATAGAAAGGCTTTGGGGTCTATAAGACTGCGTCTAGCATCTACTGTGATATCTAATTTATCATAGGCAAAAAAAATGGTAGAGTTGATGACTACTTTAGCAAATTTGTATGAAAAACCCTTAGCTTCTAATAAGGTATATCTTATGAAGCAGTTATTTAATTTGCATATGCAAGAAGGTGGATCTGTATCTAATCACCTGAATGATTTCCATGGAATTGTTAATCAATTAAGTTCAGTCAATATTGTGTTTGATGATGAAATAAAAGCTCTTTTAATATTATGTTCTTTGCCTAAAAGTTGGCATGGCTTGGTAATGGCAGTTTCTAATACTGCATCTGCTTCAAATATTTTAAAAGTAGAGGATGTTGTTAGTGTTATCTTGAATGATGAAATTCGTAGGAAAAGCACAGAGGAAACATCAGGGAATGCTTTAAATCTTGAGAGCAGGGGAAGGCAAAAAGAAAAGAGCAAGAGGAGATCAAGATCTATGTCTAAGGTGAGAGGTAGATCCAAATCCAGAAATGACAGGAGGCCACAATGCTGGAATTGTGGAAAGATGGGGCACATAAGCAGAGATTGCTGGTCAAAGCCTAAGGAGGACAATCAACACTAAAGAAAGGAAGAAGCAAAGGTTGCAGGTATTGCACAAGATGCTTTAATATTCTCTTTGCATAATAATATAGAATCTTGGGTATTAGATTCTGGTGCATATTTTCATACTACCCCTAATAGAGAATATTTTAGTGCCTATATCCATGGAGATTTTGGAATAGTGTACTTAGGGGATGATGAGCCTTGTAAAATAATTGGCAAAGGTAAAGTGCAGCTGAAAATGCAGAATGGCAACACATGGGTGTTGAGAGATGTGATGCATGTTCCTAGCTTGAAGAGAAATTTGATTTCTGCAGGAAAGTTAGGGGATGAGGGTTGTACAATAACTCTCACAGCAGAATCTTGGAAGGTGACCAAGGGTGCACTTGTTATGGCCAGAGGTAAGAGAGTAGGTACTCTCTATTTATGTAATTGTGTTACTAATATTTCTCCTTCTATATTATCTACTTCAGATGTGGATGCTAAATTGTGGCACTCAAGGCTTGGCCACATGAGTGAGAAGGGGATGTCAATTCTTAAGTCTAAAGGTAAGCTTTCAGATTTGAAAAGCATGGATCTAGAATTTTGTGAGCACTGTGTATTTGGAAAATAGAAAAGGGTTAGTTTTCTCAAGACTGGGTCTACAAAGAAGAGGCATAAGTTGCAGCTTGTTCACACAGACGTGTGGGGACCGGCTCAGGTAGCTTCTATTGGAGGATCACAGTACTATGTTACGTTCATAGATGATGCTATGAGAAAGGTATGGATCTATTGTGTTAAGAAGAAATCTGATGTATTTGAGACTTTTAAGATTTGGAAAGCTATGGTTGAGAATGAAACAGGCAAAAGATTGAAGTGCTTGAGATCTGACAATGGTGGTGAGTTCTCCAGCCTTAAGTTCAACTGGTATTGTTATACGCATGGAATCCATAGGCAAAGGATGGTTCCAAGGACACCTTAGTAGAATGGTATTGCTGAAAGGATGAACAAAACAATAATGGAGTGTGCAAGGTGTATGAGATTGCATGCTGGGTTGCCCTTAGAGTTTTGGGCAGAAGCTGTTGACACTGTAGTGTACCTGATTAACAGAGGACCCTCTACAGCTCTGGATGGTGGAATTCTAGAAGAGGCATGGACAGGTAAAAAGGTAGATCTCTCATATCTCAAAGTTTTTTGTTGTGAAGCCTTTGTGCACGTAGATAAGGAAAATAGAAAGAAGCTGGATGCTAAGTCTATGAGGTGCACGTTTATTGGCTATGGGTCAGATGATTTTGGTTTCAAATTTTGGAATCTAGGAACTAATTAGGTAATTAGGAGCCGTGATGTTGTTTTCAATGAAAAAGTGATGTATAGTGATCAGATGAAGAAGCTAAATAAATCTGGGTAGAGCAATGGAGAATTGGATGAGGTGACGGTCCAAAATGAGCTCGCAGGAAAAAGAAATAATCACTTACAGGAAAACACAGAGACCGACATCAGCAGGTTAGGAACCGACATTGGCAGAACAGAAACTGATGTCGGTCATACAGAGACTGACATCGGTAGGACAGGGACCGACGTCGGTTAGGAAGAGCTGGCATCGGCCAGTAACAGGTCTGGAGGTGACCGAGGTCGGTCACTGTCAAAGAATTTGGGCGGACAACGTGTTATGAACGAGTCTCAAACGCCCATCAGGAGGTCAGAAAGGGTAAGTAAGCCTCCAATTAGATATTCTCCTTCATTATTCTATTTATTACTAACTGATGGTGGAGAACCAGAGAGTTTTGAAGAAGCATTATAGGTGGAGTCCAAGAGTCAGTGGGAGCATGGCATGGTTGAGGAGATGGAGTCCTTGAGAGAAAACCAAACATGGGATGTGGTTGAGTTGCCAGCTGGTAAGAGGACACTGAAGAACAGATGGACCTATAGGTTGAAGGAAAGTGAGAATGGACAGATGAGATATAAGGCCAGGTTGGTAGTGAAAGGATTTGCACAAAATCCAGGTATTGATTTTGGTGAATTTTTTTCTCCTATTGTTAAAATGACTTCTATATGGGTTGTATTGTCTTTGGTTGCTATTGAGGATTTGCATCTTGAGTAGCTAGATGTTAAGACATCATTTCTTCATGGAGATTTGGATGAGGAAATATACATGGAACAGCCAGAAGGATTTGAGGTCAAGGGTAAGGAGAAGTTAGTGTGCAGATTGAAGAAAAGCTTGTATGGCCTCAAGCAAGCTCCTAGACAATGGTATTTAAAATTTGACAGGGTTATGACTGAGCATGGCTACAATAGGTGTCAATTTGACCATTGTGTGTATTTTAAGAGATTGGATAATGGTAGATATATTATTCTATTGTTGTATGTAGATGATATGCTAGTTGCAGGATCACACATGCAGGATATCTCTGAGTTTAAGGTGAAATTAGCTCAAACGTTTGCCATGAAGGATTTGGGAGCAACAAAGAAAATCCTTGGCATGAGCATTAAGAGAGACAGGAAAAATCACAGGTTGATATTTTCTCAAGAGGATTATGTGGACAAGGTGTTGAAACGGTTCAATATGCAGGATGCTAAACCGGTAAGCACACCTTTGGTTGGACATTTTAAGTTGAGTAAAGAACAATGTCCTAATTCACATGATGAGGTAGAGTACATGAGTAAGGTTCCATATTCTTTCACAGTAGGGAGTTTGATGTATGCAATGGTGTGTACTAGACCGGATATTGCCCAAGCAGTGGGAGTTGTAAGTAAGTATATGGCCAATCCAGGAAAGGAACACTGGAAAGTAGTTCAGTGGATACTTAGATATCTGAGAGGAACCAGCAGTAGGCACTTATGTTATGGAGGTTCAGATACTTCTCTACATGGTTATGTAGATTTAGATATGGTAGGTGATTTGGATGGTAGGAGGAGCACCACAGGTTATGTTTTCACTGTAGGTGGAACGACAGTTAGCTGGATATCAAAGTTGTAAAAGGTTGTTGCCTTGTCAACTACAGAAGCAGAGTATATTGCAACCACAGAAGCTAGCAAAGAGATGATATGGATGACACGGTTCATGGAAGAGCTTGGAAGGGAGCATGGGAGTTGCAGATTGTATAGTGACAGTCAGAGTGCAATCCATTTGGCTAAGAATTCGGCCTTTCATTCAAGAACCAAGCACATACAGCTAAGGTACCACTTCATATGGCAGGTATTGGAGGATGGTGAGTTGAAGCTGGAGAAGATCCATATAGATAGGAATCCTGCTGATATGTTAACCAAGCCAGTTACAAAGGAGAAGTTGAATATTCATTCAACTTTTGTTGGTCTTCATGATTGAGTTGAAGATGGAGGAGCTAGAAGATGTTGCTATACAGGTACTGGTGCAGCTGTTTATCTCCAAGTGGGAGATTGTTAAGGTGTGGAGCCTAAAAGCTTCACATATGAGCGCATTACCAAAGTTGCAGGTTTACACAGTCACCGGCATCGGTCAGGAGCGGTTTTAGAAATGTCAGTGTCGGCATAGGATCGGTCGACGATGATCACAGGCAAGCAGGCAAGAACCGGCGTCGGTTACCTATGCGTCCAGAATGCTATTTCTGAGGACAGAACCGAGTGTTTGCATGATGAGTTTAAGTCTTAGTCTTAAGTTCACGTTTCTATTATTAGTAAGATTGTTTTTAGAGCCCTTGTTCAAGAGGCTTAACTGTTGGTTGTAAGTGCATGCTCAAGTTTCCTAATTCTATATGTAGGAAAGATCTTCTTAGCTTATTGTAGTAAGAGTAGAACATTGTGAATGTTGAAGAACAGTACAAAGTTGTATCAATCTAGGGTGTTGGAGTTGATTGTACTTGAGAGAGAGAGCTCTTGAGGGATAGAGATCTAGAGAGAGATCTTGTGCATCTGAGAGAGGTGTGGAAGAAAGAAGTTTCTTCAATTGTATTCCTTCTGTAAAGAGTTTAATACAAGTTTTCAGGGTGGTTTCTTGTATCTCTTGTTCTTTGCTATTTATCATTCTAGTTACTTATCTATCTGATTTAATTCCACGTTTATTGCTTTCACAAGTGTAATCATATTGTTGGTTGATCCCCAACAACATCAAGATAACTTAATCAGTTGAGGGCCTCATTAGTCATAGTTAGGTCACTATTTTGAGCTCTCACTTGAGACATTTGAAACTTTTGCATAATAAGGTTACAAACCCTTATAACATGGCCTTACTTTTGAGGTACTCATGTCCACTAAGGTGTAGTTATTTCAATAAAAAAAATAAATAAATATTTTTCAATTTATGAGATAATGTCACATATGAGATCAAATATCAAGTAAAAATGGTAAAGTATGGTTTTGTTAGCATTATACTTAAAAATAATAATCATGCCTAGAATACATGAATTGGTGAGTGGTGTCCTCATAGTTATGTTATAATAATATTGAATAGGACTACATACTAATTTGTCCCAAATTCAAGTCACTAATTTGGGTACATTTTTAAAAAATTGTTAATTTAAAAAAATAAAATCATCCTAAATAATTACTTCCCAAAAATCCATATTATGATATTACATTTTATCCAAAATCTTTAACAACTTTAAAATTTCAATTTTTCCCAAACTTAAAGTCCTCAACCCACATGACTCATCATATCATAGGGGAATCTATAAATTTACAATATGAACATTTTGAATAAAAATTTAAACATTCAATCTTGTGCAACCCTAGGTCAACAAATCTCACCACTTTCAAAATCTAGCCAACCCACATGGCTCATTATATCATAGGAGACACTGGAAATTTATAACATGAACATTTTAAATAAAAAACTACTCACTTTACTTTAGTGGAACCCTAGGTAGATGAATCTCATCCATTTTGAAGTTTTCCTTCATAATGCTTCTTTCTATCCCATTCTACATGCTATAATGATGTTTAAATCTAAAACTAATGATTTCATACGTAATGATCAAATATGAATACACATTCAAGGATAAAGATCCAATGAATAGGCACAAAAATATCTAAAACTCAAAATAGGATTATGAAAAATTAATCCAAAGTCTAGTTTTAACTCCATTATGCATAAACATAACTAGTAAATATAAGTTATGTTAAATAATCTAAAATAGACTAAATGAAATACTTGTGTTATAGCTATGTTTCTACCCTTATTACAAAAAAACCCCTCTCTCTTGAGATTTTTTCTAAGTCTTAGGTTTAAACTTGTAAACCAAGTTGGAAAAGGATGAATTAATTGTTGTAAAAGCATAAAAAATTATCCCTTACTAAAAATGAGACCAACATAATAATAATCTATAGAAGGACAAGGTGAAAATAATAATAGAAAACCCTTTCGGTGACTCGATCAAGACACCTATGTTTCATAGTATTTTTTCAATCAGATCCTAAAATATTTAGTATCAAAATAATTTGGATGATGTGGGATTTAATTTTAGTGCTTCCATCAAAATAGAAAGAGTTTCTCTAAATTTATCCTTATAAACCCTGCTTAATTCATAGTGAAAAATGAAAACAATTAGACAAGCTTATGAAATACCTGCATTATAACTACCTTCTGACTCTCTTCATGTAAAAAATATCTCCCATTATAATCTTTTAAAATATTAGGTGGAGAGGCTAAACCAAGGTGGCATAGGAGGATCAATTTTTTTTAGGAATTTTATCGAGATTCATACTAGTCATGTCAATCCTCCATTTAATGTGCATAGACACTGTGAAAATTACAATACACATTTTTAATGTGTGGTATTACATTTAAACTATTGGGAAAGCATTAAATATTTTTTAATTAAACTTTTATGCATCTAATTTTATAGTTTTTAATTCTTTTGTCCCTAAAGTATCTACCATGGATTAATTTCTTTCCAACTTTTATCCTAAAATAATCCAAATTTAAAAATAAGATCTTAAAAGTTTAAATTATAAATAAATAGTCATGTTTTAGTTTTGATTGAAACATACAAATTTTAAACATTGAAAAAGTTTCAATAATATAATGCACACAAAATAATTCCACTTGAATGGATAAATATTACATGTTGTAAGCACATGTTAAAGCAATGATAAACCTATATTACCCCTTAGAGACTAATAAAAACAAAGATACCTTCGTTATTATAGACAATATTTTAATTTGTAAACAATGTTAAAACGCTATAAATAAATAATATATTTATTTAAATATAGGAATGGCAATGCAACTTACTTACATGAGGTGAAAATTATAACACTATGCATTCCATATGTACCAATAAAATAATTTAAGATACCTCTCATTAAATTTAAGTGGTTAAGAGCCTCATTATCCATATCTAGGTCACTAGTTTGATCTCTCAATTAGGACAATTGTAAATTTTATGTAACAAGGGTGAAATCCCTCATAGCATGGGGTCCCTTACATTTTTATTTTATTTTTTGAGGTAAAGGCACATATGAAGTCCCAACATGAGTAAAAAGATAAATTATAGCTTTTATAAAATAATAATCATCCTTATATTACAATAATTTATTAGTGGTTCCTTCAAATTTATGCTTCAACAATAATGGATAAAATTTGTTAGCAATTGGTTACAAATTTGAGTGACAATCCATCTATTGAAAAAAATTGTATACACTTAAAAAGTATTATTAATTTTTAAAAAATAATCAAATTCTACCTAATACTCACTTCCAAAAACCACCTTTTTCACTTTCTACATTGCACAAGATCATTCACAACTTTTGAATTTTCATTTTTCCCTTGACCATAATAGCCTAAACCCATATGGCTCATCATATCATAGGAGACCTTATAAATTTACAACATGAAAATTTTAGATAATAAAATACTCATTTAACCTTAATGCAACCCTAAGTCGATAGATCTCACCATTTTTAGAATCCACCAAAAACCACATGGCTTATCATATCAAAAGAGATGCTAAAAATTTACATCATTTATATTTAAAAAATAATAATTATCCATTAAGTGGAACCCTAGGCTGACACATCTCACCCAATTCAAAATCCACCCCTACAATTCTTCTCTTTCTCCCATTACTAGTGTCATACTGATATTAAAAGATACAACCAATGACTTTCACTAAAAAGGGAATGGTTGCATATGACTACACACTCAAGCATCAATATACTAATGAATGGGTAGAACAATCCCTGAAGTCAAAATATAATTCTATAAAAATAAATAAAATTCTAATTTAACTCCGTTATACATAAACACAACTGATAAATATAAGTTAAATAATATAAAATAAAATTAAATAAAATACTTGGGCTTAAGTTACCTTGCTTCTCTCATTATGGGAAATACATCTCCCTTGATAATATTTTAGAGTCTTAAGTGGAATAAAGTAATCCAAGTTAGTAGAGGATGAATTAATTATCATAGAGGCCCTAAAAAATAACTCTAAATACAAATGACACCAACATAATAATAAGATATAGAAGGAAAAAATGAAAATAGTAAAGCAAAACCCTTTTAGTGACTTGATCCTAATATTTACCCTTGATATTTTCAACATATATTTGATACTCATAATGATTGAATTATCATAGAACCTTAATTTTCTATGAAGGTGCAATAAAACCTATCATAGATCTTATAATAAATTAGATCTAATAAATCAATACAAAATAATTCTTTAGGTTTAATATTTACTTTGGTGATATTTCAATAATATGGTTCACATAGATAAGTAACCTAAAGAAAAAATGCTAAAAGAAACACACAAAGGGATTTTATAGTAAATACACTGTAAAAAGGTAAATTAGAATCCTAAGGTGCTAATAATAGGATAAACTATAACAAGTAATTAATCTATAAACATAATAGCAATGAAATGACAATTAAGGTTGGAATCTGACAAACCTAGATTAAAAACTAAAAATTTAGGACTAGATGTGGGTTGTGTAGAAATATTTAAAATATAGATGTTAAAATTTGAAAGGACATATTAGGTATATAACCTATTACAATTACATGTGTACTAGGTAGATTCATAAAGTTTTTTAATCCATATTATATGTTATTGTTGAATACATCCTCAACCATTGAATCTATACTATGCTATATTTCAGAGTCTTGATTTCTCTATGTAAGTGCATTATCTAATTTTTTAAAGTGTTTTTAAAAAAAAAAAATTAGCTACAAGATCTAATGAATCTTATAGAATTCATAAATAAGAGATAAAATACTAATAGTAATAAATAATAACTGTATATCTAAGACAATAATAGAAATGAATAAATAACTCAAATATTATGAATTACTCTAATAATTTAATATTAATCTGATATAGAATACACAAATAGCCATTGCTTATATAGATCAAGGTGTGTAAGATAAAGATCAACGAACTCACACAACACATGTAGTCCAACTGATATCTAACTAAAAAAATAACAGAGTGAAAATCAACACTAACAAGATAGGTGTCTAACTTGTGTATATGATCAACACAAGTTAACTACTAATTAATCAATCTTATCCTATCTTAACTTAAATAGTGGAGTGTAAATCCATTGTAACAAGATAGGTGTCCAAGTTGACTATTAGCTAATCAAGCTTATCCTATCTGGTGCAAATTATTAATAAACATAATAAACTAGTTATAATAAGTAATTAGTGAATCAATATAAATAATAAATACAAGTAAATAAAGTTAAATAAAATAAATGAACCAACATCCCCACATAAGCAAAGATTAGGCAGGGTTATGCAGATAAGAGTTTTGACAATGTGTAGCCATATTAGGTACACTATACAAATAGATGAGGAAAGGAAAAAACTTGAAGGAAAAAAATTCGTCCTAAAAGTGAAGGTCTAGGAAACCCCCCTAAAGAATTGATGTACCCTAAAGAAATGATGTCTACAACCCCCAAAAGAGATTAGAAGTGAAGATGCTTTATCTTAGTGAAAGTTTTGGTGAAAATATCTATAATATGCTCCTCTATAGGACAATACTGAAGATTAATGATCTCCACCTAAATCAACTCCTTGATACAGTGTATATGGATCTCTATGTATTTGGTTCTCTAATGATGAACTAGATTCTTTGAGATCTAGATGGTGCTTTTTTTATCACAGTAGATGAATGATGGCTTCCAAAATGGAACACCAAGATTAATGAGAATATTCTGAAGCCTAATAGCCTGAGTAGTGGTATTAATAACACTATGATACTCAACCTCTATAGATAAAAGAGAAATAACATGCTGCTTCATTCTTTACAAATAAATGGGGCTAGATCCAAAGTGAAATCTATAACCAAAAGTAGACTTACAATCATCATAATCACAAACCCAATTAGAATCTATTTATCCCACCAAGTCTAAACATGTATAGTGAATCTTGTTAGAATCTGTAGTGAATCCAGTTAGAAGCTATAGTGAATCCGGTATCTAATAGTGCTTTGAATGTAGATCAAAATTCCCTTGGTGGATCTCTAATGAAGCTCATATGGTGTCTATATAAATCATGAAATGATGCTAACTACATATGAAATTTCAGGCCATGTATGAGTCAGATAAATAAGGCTACTTAGAAGATGATGATATAATGAGGCATGAATTAAGGGAGTGGAATAATGAACCTTAAGTCTAACTCTAGATAAGAAAGGATTTACTATAGTCTTAGAATCAACCACGTGAAACTGAACTAATAAGTCCATGGCATACTTGGGCTATAAAAGTATAATCTTGGAAGAAGATTGTGCTATCTGAATCCTAAGAAAATAGTGGAATAGGCCCATGACTGTCATAGAAAACCTATCATGAAGTGCAGTCTTAATAGTATTTATCATAGATGTTGTGCTCCATGTAATGATGAGATCATCACATAGAGCACCAAGTACAATAGTGAAACTTCTTACCATAGAATATAGATATTCAGATCTCAATGACATCTTGAGAACCTAACTAAAAGAAGAAATGTGTCCATCTTGGCATACCAAGCCCTAGGGGATTGTTTTAGACCATAGAGAGACTTCTAAAAGTGGTACACCAATGAATAATCCTAAATAAACACCTATGTTTACACCATATATATCTCCTCACGAACATCTATGTGAAGAAATACACTTTTCACATCCAACTGATGTACAACCCAAACCATGATCTGTACCAATAACTAGTATCAATCAAATGGAATTCATCTTAGCAATAGGCATAAATGTTTCTATATATTCAATGCCTTCCACTTAGGAAACACTTTTGGGCACTAAGCGTGCTCTATACTTATTAATATTTCCATCTGCTACAAACTTAACCGGATATATCCACCTACATCTTACTAATTTTCTTCCCTTAGGAAGAGGAACAAGATCCCAAGCGTTGTTCTTAATCAATGATTCATACTCTTCCTCCATTGTTCAATACCACTCAATTATCCCTATAGCTTCCTAAAAAGACTATGGATCAGAAGTTGTGTTAATGTAGGAATGTGGAAGATCATGTTGTGACCATTTTCTCCTTCTATCTAATGGATCCCTAAGAAGAGGGTCTACATATGCCAAAGTTTATCTATCCCATAAAGGCATCAATGGGAAAGGATCTAGAGGAGGAACATGACCTACTAAACCTTATTGGGGAGGTATTACCTCATCATCCTTATGAGAAGATGAAGTATGAGTATCATCGTCACTAATATCTGATTCTTCTAAGGAATACAAATGGGAAATATTAGAAGATAAGTCTGAAGGAATTTCTTCAAAGAAAACACTTCTCACTATAATAAGTTCATGTGGATATGTATCAATAAGATGATATCCCTTAACACCATTAGGATATCCCACAAATATGCAAGTCTAGCTTTATTTTTCTAAAGCATATCACTTGTCTAAAGGTATATGAGCCCATGATGGACTACCAAAGACTCTAAAATGATGCACATCTGGCTTCCTAATGTACCAAGACTTATGAGGTTTTATCATCGTTAAATCTTTGTGAGGAACTCCATTTTGTATATATATAGAAAAATTAATCACTTCTACCCAATACTCAGGTACTAATGATTTTCCATGAATCATATAACTTGTCATCTCTTTTAAGAATATATACACCATTTTGTTGAGGTGTGTATACAACTAACTATTGAAGATTAATTACTTTAAGAGAATAGACTTAATCAAACTTATTATTCACATATTCCCTCCCATTATCTATGTGGAGGATATTGACATACTTATCAAATTATTTCTCTACTTGAGATTTAAACCCTAGAAATCTATCAAATACTTCACTCTAGAGTTTAAAAAAATAAACCCAAGTATATTTGGAATATTCATCAATAAATGTGAAAACATAGTAGGTTTTTTTAAAGTACAAAGTAGGTAATGAACTTGGTAAATTAATATAAACAAGTTTGAGGACTAGTGTATCCCTCTAAGTCTTTCCTTTATCAAACTTATCCTATGGATGCTTTCCTAAGGAACAACCAAGACATACACCCCCAAAAAATTGGATCTATGAAAGTCTTGTAGCCATCTCCTACTAATAAATTGCTATAAATAATGGTATTTTAGATGACCAAATCACTCATGCCATAGCTTGCTCACTGAATCAGTGTGTGAGAGCAAAGCTATAGAGGAAGACTAAGGCACAAAGTGCAAGAATTAATAAAGTTGAGTATTATTGTTGACTATTCACATTGCAACTAAGGCATTATCCTCTATTTTTTTGATTGATATAGAATTAGGTGTAAACTCAACTTTCCTACTAGTATCAAAATGAGTAATTTGGTAGATAGTGAGAAGGTTAGTTCATAACTCTAGCACATAGAGGACATCCTCAAATACACCACTATCAGCATCAATTGTTCCTTTTCCTATAAGTTCTATCTTAGAATAATCAGCTATGAGAATATGAGGCAAGGAACTTGGTTCTAATCCAAAAAATTATTCTTGATCAGAACCCATATGGTGCAAAGCACCTGAGTCAATTACCCATGACTTGGAATAATTTTTCAGTGAAACTAATGCTTTAACTTTCCCTTTCCCTAAATTTAATGCAATGGAAGAATCCTTTGAAGATGATTGGTTTATGTTATTATTTTTGACAAGACCCTTGAGTCCATCAATCTCTTTATTCCATCAATCTTATTCACTATGAAACTCCTTTTTGAAATAAGGGTAAGGAGTGTCTGTCCTTTTCTATGAATCCCCTTTCTTAATAGTGGATTTATAATCTCCTTATGAGGAAGATAGTTGCCCTTTATTCTTATATTTTTGTGACTTAATATGATTATTCTCCTTCTTTTTACTTGAACTTGTATTTGATGTTGATGTTGAAACTTTCTTATCCTAAGGTTGACTTGCAACTAGATCTTGAGATTTGGATGACTTAATTAGAACCATAGATATTATCTTTTATTCTTTAGCCATTAGAATCTCAAAGAATACCTCAAAGGTGGGCATTTGATAAGATGTTTCCAATGTGTACCTATGAGTTTAAAATCTAGAGACAAAGGATGAATATTCAGGACCTAATTTGTGTAAGGCACTAAAAAATAATTGAATATCCATTTTATCAATTTTACATTCAAAAAGTTGTGCTCTATGATTTATGACTTTAGTGATTTAGTCTTGTATTCTAGCATAATTTTTAGGATCTAAACTAATGAGTTCATTTTCAATTTGATAACTATGAACCTCATCTATTTTTCCAAAAAATGATGCTAATTTATCCCAAGCCTCTTTTGGAGTTGTACATTTTTCAAGATGGAAACTCAAATGTAAAGACATGTAAGATCAAATGCATCCAATTATCTTAGTATTTTCAAAGATAAAGTGTTGTAACTCTTTTGCATTAGTAGGTGGAGTAAGAAGAGTTGTTATGTACGGTGTGTATCATAACATCATTAAAGTATTCCAAACATTTTTTTCCATGTGTTGTAGTTATATGTTGTTAATGGTGTAAACTAGGATTCCCCATGATGACTTTGGAAGTAAACTATCATAAAGCGAAATCAAAGTAAATAACACATCATAAAACATCATGAATTACTTTGTTTTATCCCACCCAATAAGTATTTTTTGAAACTTTATAATTGAGTCCAATTACAAGGTTGGATTATAATTTTTTAAGTTTAAAAAAATCTCAATTAGGCCCTCTAGTCTAAAAGTACAAAAAATATGCACTTTATTAAAAACATATATACAATAATATGTTTTGCTTGAAAAAGTATTACTTTTTAAAAAATGGGACATTACTACGAGGTCATATGTGAAATTTATGATCCTCTCAAGTTACAAAAATGAGGACAAATAAGAGCTGCTATAGAAAAATCTGAATTCTAGATAAATGTGTATAAATCTAGAAAAAAATGAATGTACAATAACAAAAAGAACATAATTTTAAGCTATTTCAAAAAAATAATAGTTTAAAAATACCTCCCAGTGTTCAAATGGTAGGCTCCCTAATTTTCCATTTCAAATTTGTCTACTTATCCATGAGGCCTACCAAAAAAAAAATATATATATTTTTGTCTGCACAATCTATACGGTCCGTACTACCATCCCTAAGAGCAAAATAAATTGCCTTTTGGGTGACTATGTCCAAATTGGACAAAGTTATATGGATCTATAAGTTTTGAAACCTTTCAAACATAACTATGTGGTTTATTTTTCTAAAAAATCCTTCAATTTTTAGGTACCTTATGAATTTTGTTTGGTGCTTTTATATCAAACCCTTATCAATTTCACCTCCAGTGTCCAATTTGGATAAAATTGTAGATAATTTTGATTATCTCAGACACTCTAAACTCGATGGTAAGGTAAAAAATTCTCCACAAATCTCTAGTTTGTGCCTGTATACAAAATCAAAAAATTGATCATATATCTGGATATTTTTCTCTTCAATATTAAGCAATCTATAGATTCAAGATATCTCTAGTGCCATGTTAGAATTAGTTAAAGAATATAATGAGTCTTATATAAATCATAACTAAGAGATAAAAAAATAATAGTAATAAAAAATAACTGTATATGTGAGACAATAATAGAAATGAGTAAAAATCTCAAATATGATGAATTACTCTCATAATTTAATATTAATCTGATATAGAATACACAAATAGCCATTTCATATGTAGAGCAAGGAGTGTAAGATAAAGATCATGGAACTCACACAACACATATAGTTCAATTGATATCTGACTAAAAGAATAGTGGATTACAATTCCACACTAACAAGATAGGTGTCCAACTTGTGTAAATGATCAATACAAGTTGACTTCTATTAATCAATCTTATCCTATCTTACTCTAAATCATGGAGTGGAACTCCACTATAATAAGATAGGTGTCCAAGTTGACTACTAGCTAAGCAAGCTTATCCTATATGGTAAAAATTATTAATAAACATAATAAACCAATTACAATAAGTAATTAACACACTAATATAAATAATTAATACAAGTAAATGCAATAAAGCAAATAAATGTAGCAACAGTGATCACAATATAAAATTAAAAATAAAAATGTGTTGAATTTTTCTATTTCTTATACTTGGTCTAACCTTTGAAAATAATAGAAAGACAGTGTGTCAAAATTTATTTGACTCGAGCTAACCCTTAAGGAGTTTTGGCTACAAATCCTATACACCTAGATTCAAATCAAAGTAGTTATCTTGTGTATCTTAGTGTAATTTTGAGTGAGATATTTTCTTTATCTCCCTAGTGCAGTGTAATTAAACTACATGAACATTCACCTAAATCCTTTTTTTGATACAAGTAGATGATGTTACAATGCTTTAAGAAAATTCAAGTACTAATATGCAAAATCCTTCACCATTTTAACAATCAATTTTATCAATGTGGTTCAAACTTGAAGAATGGAGGATCTCTTGTTCTTATTATAATTTTATGTGAATTGATGCTTTTCACTTGGTAAATTGAGTAAGAATGATATATATATATATATATATATATATATATATATATATATATATAGACACACACACACACACATGTATGTATGTATGTATGTACACACATAACTACATACATATGTATGTATATGTGTGTGTATACACACACACATATATAAACATACACACATATACATATACATATATGTTTGTATGTATGTATGTATGTATTTATGATGAAAGGTTGATAGGTATGTGCATCCTCATACTATTATGAGATAACATAGGACAAAAAACATTTTCCAATGTAGTCAAGTGATGGGGACAATGTTATGCCCCAAATAACAACCTATAGATATGCATGAAATTTAGACACTCATTGTGTGATATTTCATTTTTTAACAATCTATGATGAAAATTTTATATTTGCACTTTTTCCTAATGTAGATTGCCTTAGACAAACATTCACTAAATTTAGCAGGACAAAATTGATCCAATTTGATAATTTTTATTTCAGTGATGCATGTTTGCCAATATTTACATAAAAAACTATGAAATTGCATTTTCCTTTGAAAAGTAATGTGTCATCTAATTTTGATGATGTAAATTTTGTGTAAACAAGTGAAAATAATTATTTTACCCAGGTGTTGACCATACCAATGTTTAAAAATATATGACATAATGAAAAATGTGAAACAAATTCTTTCTTTACTTTTAATAATAACTCCCTTCAAAATTTAAAATAGTTTTTTTATGTAAATGCTTGTGCAGTAGTGTTAGGATTTAGTTCAATGCATACCATAGTTTATAATAAAAATCAGTCATCTTATTTATGTGAATGTATGTCTATGGAGTCACACATACAAAATTTGAAGCATCTATTGATATAAATAAAATAGTTTGAATGTAAGTTTTGGGGAAATTTAAGTATTCAAATAGTGATTAAAAATTATATATTTAAGACTTTCATAATGTATACTATAAGAAATAAGGCTTTTACTAAATAATTTTGCACAGGCTAAGAGGATGTTGGTAATACAAACATAATTAGTTTGACATTACATTTGGTGAAACCATGTCATTTGATTGTAGGTTGAAGATTTTTCATGGAAAGGGATTATTTAAATTTTGTTATTATTCCCAAAACTCTTTGAACTACCAAAAAAATCCATTATGTTGTATAGGTGAATTGGCATGGATTGTTAGAGTAGAGGATGAGGGTAGTTAATGTTTGATATCATATGCATTATGTAACTATATATATCTCTTGAAAGCATATATATATATATATATATATAT
>JARHVA010001160.1:597500-622500 GCA_037957365.1 Torreya grandis | reverse complement strand
ACCATAAAATCCTCAACCCACATGGATCATTAAGTCATAGGATGTAGAAATATACAACATGAACATTTGAAATAAAAAATTAACCATTTAACCTTAGACCAACCCTAGGTTGATGGATCTCACCCTTCTTGAAATCCACCTAACCCACATGACTTAACATATAAAAGGAGACCCTAAAAATTTACAACATGAACATTTTAAATTAGAAATTACCCATTTAAATGTATAGGAATCTTGGATGATGGATCTCATCCATTTCAAAATTTATATAAAAAATGCTTCTCTCTATCTCGTTATCTGTGTCACAATGGCATTTAAAGCTACAACTAATGACTACATAGGGAATGATCCAATATGACTACACACTCTAGCATAGAGATCCAATTAATATGCACACCAATCTCTGAAACTCAATATAGAATTCATCAAATTATAATTTAAATCCATTATACATAAACATAACTACTAAAAATAAGTTATGCCAAATAATTTAAAATATATTAAGTGAAATATTTTTGCTACCATTGTGATGCTACTCTCCTTGAGGAAAAAATGTCTCGCTTAAGATTATTTCAATGTCTTAAGGGGTATAAAGTAAGCCAAGGTGGTAGAGGAAAAATTAATTGTCATAGAATCATAAAACATTAACTCCAACTACAAATGATACCAACATAGTAATAATATATAGAAGGAGAAAGTGAAAATAGCAAGGTAAAAGCCTTTTGGTGATGTGATTCTAACATTTATGCTTGACAAAATTGTCTCAACTAAACCTTAAACTCTTTGCCATCAAAATAATCTAGGTGAGGTGGCATTTATTGTCAGTGCCTCCACCAAAATATAAAAATTTTCATTAAATTTATCTTTATAAACCCTAGTTAATTCACAATGAAAAATGCAAAAAAAATGATGATATTATTAAATAGTATTATATCTATATTGACACTCTCATTGTGAAAAAACCCTCTCCCTTCATAATCTTCTATGTCTTAGGTGATAGATTTGGATTCATTTATTGTATGAGAACAGTTTAAATACACATTGGTCATGTGAAACTACCATTTAATATGCACAAACCCCATGAAAATAACAATAATTTTTTTTTTAATGTGTGATATTGTATTTAAACCATTGGTAAGAAATTAAATATTTTTAAAATAAATTTATACATCCAATATTATGATTTTTAATTATTTTTTCCCCAAAATATCTACCATGGATTAATTATGTTCTCACTTTTATCCTTTAAAATGTGAAGCCACAAATAAGACTTCAAAAGTTTACACACTAAGTAAATAACCACCCTTCAATTTTTTATTAAAACATAGAATTTTAACCATTGAAAGGTTTAAATATTTTAATGCACACAAAACAATGCCACTTGATTGGATGAATACTATACATTGTAATCACATGTCAAAGCAAACAAAAAGCTATAGTATCTCTTCAAGACTAATAATAGTAAAAATACCTGAACATTGTTATAAAAAGTGTTTTAATTTTACAATAATGTTAAAAATTATAAATAAATTATATATTTATGTCTTTAAAAGAACTATAATATAAATTTTTTTACATGAGGTTAAAACTATAACATTATGCATTCAACATGTAGTAATAAAATAATTTATGCTACGTCTGACTAGGTTAAATATTAGAGAGCCTCATAATCCATAGGTAGGTCTAGAACCTTACACTGATGGATATCACCAATTCAAAAATCCACCCCAAAAATTCTTATATCTATCCCATTTTAGTGTCATAGTGAAATTTAAAGCCATAATTAATGACTACAAATGGAATGGTTGAATATGGTTGTACACACTCTAACACAAAGATCTAATGAATAGGCATAATAATCTATGAAAATCAAAATACAATTTTCAAATAATAAATCAAAATTTAATTTAAATTTATTATGCATAAACACAACTAATTAAAGAAAGTTATTATAAATAATTTTAAATAATATTAAATAATATACTTATGCTTCGATTGCATTACTACTCTCATTGAGGAAAAAACTCTCCTTTGAGAACCTTTTGATGTGTTAGGTGGATTACAGTTAACCAAGTTGCTATAAGAAGAATAAGTTGTCATTTAAGACATGAAATTTCATCTAATTTCATATGACACTAGCATCATAATAATGTATACAACGGGAAATTTAAAATAGAGAATAAAAATACTTTTTGTGACTCGATCTTGATACTTGTCTAAGATAATTTTTTCAATCAAGGTCTAAAATATTTATCATAAAAATAGTTTGGGTGAGATGGGAGTTATTTTTTATTCCTCTAAAAAATAAAGATTTGTGGCTAAAAATATCCCTATAATCCCTACTTAATTCATAGGGGAAAATGGAAAAAATGTAAAAAACTTATGAAATACTTGCACTATAGCTGAGTTGTGATTCTCTTTGTGGAAAAAACCTATCCCATAAGAATTTATGAAATTATTAGGTGGAAGAAGGTAAACTAAGGTGGTATAAGGACATGAATTTTGTTTAAGATAAAAATTGAAATACACATTGGTCATATTGAGCTATTTTATGTGCACAACCCTTAGAACATTTATATTATCATTTTTGAATTTGTGAAATTACAATTAAACTATTGGGACAATGATAAATATTTTTTAAATACATGTTTATGGATATAATGTTATAGCTTTTAATTCCTTTATCCATAAAATCCCAACCCCAATTTAATGTATTTTTTACTTTTTTCCACAAAAATTTGAAACCATAAATAAGACTTAAATTGTTTACACTATTGAGAAACTATATAAATAACAATCCTTAAATTTTTTTATTAAAATATACACATTTTAACTAACCTTGTAAAGGGGTTGAATATTTTAATACACACAAAATAATGTTGCATCATTGGATAAATACTACTTGCTTTAATCACATGTTAAAGCTAAGTAAAATTTACAGTATCCCTTTAGGATAAATAAAAACAAAAATACATTCATTATTATATGCAATTTTCTAATTTTATAATAATGTTAAAAATAGAAAAAATAAATTATGTTTCCAATTATAGTAATATAATTAAAAACTAATTAAAAAAGTCAAAAATTATAACGTTATGGATTTTGTATATAGTAACAAAATAATTTATACTATCTTAAGATAACTTAACCAGTTGAGGGTATCATTATTCATAGTTAAGTCCCATGTTCGAGCCCCTAATTGAGACATTCATAAATAATTTACATAAGAAGGGTGAAACCCAACACATCATGGCACCCCTTGCGAAGTACTCATGTCTACTAAGATACAATCAATTCAATATTAAAAAATAAATGAGTTGAGGTATGGGTACATATGAGATCCTAAACTGATTAAAATTGGTAAATTATAGCTATGCTAGCATTATCTTTTAAAAAATGTCATCTCCAATTTATAAGAATTAGAGAGTAGTGACATCCATTCTATACCCAATTACAACAAAAAATTATACTTACTATTTATACATAAATTTTAGTCACACACAACCCACCACCACCCCATAAATCTAGGTGCACCACAAAAGGATTAAAAAACAAACAAACAAACAAACAAATTATCCTCAATGCTAGTTGTCCTTAACACTATACCACAATGACAACAAATAAGAATCCTTATTGATGGACACAAATTTAAGTCAAAAAATATCACATGCTTCCCCTTACCACCTCCTTCCCTCGCAATAAATCCATTTTCATCTCAAAAATATTCTTAATGAAAAAAAAAAGAAAAGAAAAGAAAAGAAATTATCCTCATTTCTCATTTCCCTCAACATTGTATCATAGTGATAATAAAGTACAAGTAATGGTACACATGTATTTTTAAAATCTAACTAGTCATAGGTAGAAATGTGTTAATAAAAGTATTATGACTAATCAAACCTTAAAACATTACATTACTTTATAGTATTAACATTATGATCTATTCTGGTGATCTAAATCCTACAACAAGCATGTGAGCCTCATGATAAGAATGCTATAAACTTATTTACAATATTATGCCTTCTAGAAAATGAAAGAACATAATTTTTTCTTGTAAAGTTACACATTTTATTTAGCAAATTATTATGAATTTGAATATGGGAGCACACATATTCATCCACAAATATTATCTGCTATAGCTCATGATGTGCATGAAATAATATGTTAAAAATAAATGGCCAACTAAGTTATATGGTAGGTAAACGTAGAAATCTGATGACACATTGAATTGAGATGGAGAGCCATAGATGTGGAAATACTTAGACCATTACACATGAATAATTGACTTGTCTTGGCTATGTGGGCTATATTGAGGAAGCTCTTGACTTTATTTACAATTCATTTATACTTTATTTACATAAAAATACTTAAAACTATTGAATTTGGTTTTATATTAATATCCACTAGAAACCAAAAATTATCAAGAAGAATGTAAGAAAAGTGCATTTCAAATAAGAGTATGCAATTAAATGGAAATCAAATAAAAAAAAAATTAATATGTGGAGATAGTTATGTTATGAGTACATATATATGTCATCCTATCATTAATATCCTTGCACTTCAAATTTTCAACATTAGAATGTTTGATGAAAATTAGGAATAAGACATCAACAAGATGAAAAAATTATTAGTTCTTTAAATAAAAAGTGAATATCATACCACCAAGAAATGATTCATAATACTTTAGATTACATCAAATTTTCTCCATCCAAATCCTATATCAAATTATAGGACACAACACAATCAAAATATCAAATGTCATGTTTCAATAAAACCAAAATGGAATAAAATAAAATGATGTCCACCATGGATAACTTTGATAATTATGTTCATCGTTAATAGATATATCAATACTAACACCGTTACAAGGCCAGAATACATCTGAGTGTAAATTATTTTTCTGTGTGTCCTCATTCCTACTAAAGGAGAATGGATTTGGTTGGTCCTATAAAACCCTATAAAAATTTACAATAAAAAAATTCATCAAGTTAGGCATACCATCACAAATCTGGCCCCACTCAAGAGATACTATGGTGATTTTCACTTGCATACAACCACACAATAAAAACATGTGTGAAAAATATAATCATGTATAGATGAATAAGAGTCTATGTAAGAGGCACTGACACTGATAATATCCTCATAATTTCTAGCATTATCACTTGAAAAACTAAAAATATTGAGGTCTTGTGTTTACAACAAGACAATCCTCTACAGTGGACCAATAAGAAATATTAGATCAATGTTAGTGAAAAATAGAACAATGATAATAATTTGTCTAGACACAGTCATTGAATTTACTTATGTGAGGCATCTCATGATCATCAATTTATTATTTTTAGGTCCCCTCACCAATTTATTTTTTTGGGTCCCCTCACCAATTTCTTTTTCTAAGGTCCCCTCATAAACCCTTTTAATTTTTTGTGAAAGGTACTCCCTAAAATTAATTTAATTGCCATCACTAGAATGTGTCTGAGGGTCATCTTTTTTAGTTTTTGATTTTGATTGATGTGGAAATATAAATTTTAATATTCAAACACACAAAACTAACCTAGTTTTTACTACATGCAAACCATTCAACAAATTTCATCTAATGTAAGGTCCAATGTTGCTTGTACCTTTTGCTTGCTCCAGCGTTTGTCTTTCTCACTCCATTTATCGATAATAGTTTCTCCACCTTATTTATGTTTTCCATATCCATTCTAATTTTCCACTTTAATCATATTAAATAATTTGATTATTGATACCCTTCAACACTATCTCATCAATATTACATAATTGGGAGACATTTTCCCTTGTCATTCATGATGTTTCCACCCTATCTCTCTTATTGATACTTTGATTTTTTAAGAGATAGTCTATTGGCCTATGTTTCATTTATATTTTAGTGTATGTTCTTACTATTATCTTCAATTTACCACTAATAAAATGCCCTAGGCATGTCCTTGTAATAGGTTACTAAGAATGAATCTTAAGACAATGAGTGTTCAATTTACTAGTTACCAAAATAGACAACCACCATCATCATAAAATGTTTTGCATGGACACAACAAGAAATAATGAAAATCCTAATTCATGATACCCATATTCATAATATTATATTCTTTTTCAAACTATCATTCAATAAAAAATCCATTTTAGGTTAAAATTATAAAAATTGATTAAATAAAAAAAATAAAGAAAAGGTCCTTGAAAAAAAGAAAATGTTCTTATATGTTTAGGTTACTCCTCGTTTTGAATATATTACCAAGTGAATGGATAAAATCACTATAATCATCATTTTTGACTTCCTCATGGACATTGTCATCAATCTTGTCTGACTTCACCTTGTCCTATCACAATGGTAAACAAAAATATGTCAATCTGAATATATACAGAACAAAAAATATGTATGAGCATGATGAAGGGAAGAAGAATAGGTATAAAAAATAGGCACATTCATGGGGATGAACTCATTATGTAGGTCATTATCACCCTCATTATCATCTCTGCACTCTTCCCCTATAGCTAATATACAAAATATAACATATAAAATCATAAGGTGTGTCAAAATTGGTCTATTATTGACTATTTTATGAATGTAAAAAGAAACATCATTGAGAATTAAGAAATAACAAAGATTATGTAAAACTAATGGTTCTCATACATCTTGGGAGGAAAACTCATTTTTTATGTCATTAACACCCTTTTCACTTTGGTTCAACTCTACCCTCTCCTACTTCAATATTAAACATAACATAAAAAGTCATAAAGTGGATGCAAAGTTAGAAAATATCTAGTATTATACAAATACAAAAGGAATACTAAATTTAGCATGGAAAATAGATGGATCATCACTAAAAGAACACATAATTTTTTCCCCGTAGCTATATCTATATTTGAAAAATAATTGAATGCTGAGTATGGGACTTTGGCATCTAGGGAATGGTGATCTTGACCCACTGGGAATCCCCGACCCACTAGTAGATGCACCATTTAAAACCCTCTTAGGATATCTGATTAGTCAATGATAATGTCTAGACTCATAGCATGCATTTAATGAGGATTATCTATTGATTTTTTTCTCCTAAAATAATTAAAAAAACAACTGATTTCCATCAACAAAGAAGAATCAATTTGAAAAACTCAATGTCAATGGTAATAGATAAAATTTCATACAATTTACTCATCCTACGCATAAATTTATCATAGTAAATAATTTCCTTGCATAACATCTATCATAAATATGGAACATTTAACATTCAATGTATTAGTTTCTAATGTACAAAAATTTATATATGAGATAGTTTGGATCATAGTTAACAACATTGAATGTTATCTATGAGTTGCACAAAAACTTCAAAGTACTGATTGCCAACATACTAAAATTGTCTACTAAAGGGAAGGAAAAATTTATTAAGTTGGTTAATAGACAAAATATTATCATGATAGTAACAACACCATGATCTAACACTACCAACTGAAAATAAGTAAACTGTTGCATCATGTGCATCATATCCATGCTCATTCTCTATAATAGTTTTTTTTTATGTTACACAAGAAGGTAATTGACTATGGGAAGAAATATTTTGGGATTTATGCTCATCCAACTATAGTTTAAAGTTGGTGATTTCTATCTCAATGCATAAGTTATTATAATTGACATAATTTACATCAATTTACCATATCCATTGTATTTCCCACTACCACTATAGAATAACATTATGTTATCCTTGCCAATTTAACAAAAATCTTTGAGGAGATTAATTACCCTATAATTTTAAATGAATGAGATCCACCTTTTAATTAAAATAAAAATAGAATTATATTTATCTTCAAATTTTTTTTCACACATCAAATACATGTCAAATAATATTATTTTTTAGTAACATATATAATTTTTTTATAGATTTGCATCCAGTAATTCATTTTATTATATGGATAATCCACCTCCAATCGCAAGGATTAAAAGCTTTATTTAAGTGAATTATCTATATGAATAATAAAAAATTTAGAATTTACTTGGTCTTAAAAATCCTAGTACACCTATTATTTACAACACTCATTAACACATAGTGGAAGCTCATTCAACCATTTGTAGAGAACTATAATAAAATCCACATATCTATAGATCATATTTCCATGCTAATCTAAATCATTGTCCATATGCCCCATAGACTTCAATCCTATGGCTCTATGGTATGTATTAATGTTAGGTTATTATATATTCATAAAATTTTTATAAAAGTTGGAAGATCAATGAAAAATATCTAGCTTATTACCCACTCCTAAAACAAGATTTGGAAGATCTATGAAAAATATACACAATAAATGTAAATTACATTTTTAGTGTTTTTCTTCTGTAATACTTCATAGTGATCTTGTAACAGATCACAAAGTCATGATCTAAAGATGACCACCTATAAAATTTAAAAAATTAAATTTAATATGGAAATGAATAAGATGGAGGGAAACCATGAACAACATTGTAGGTTATTTTGTTACAATTTTCACAATCAATAAAAAATAATATACATTCAAAGAAGAAAATTTAGATGCCTATTTTAGATCTAGATTTTCAACCAAGAATGTTGCTATATAGAAGGGTTTGGTGAAGCTGATGTAGGAATTTAAGATAAAACCTAACACATATGCTCTATTTATAGCACAGAAGGAGGTAATATGATAATTAATTTGATTCCTTAACAAAGGTTATGAATCCATTACATGAATGATTTGCTTGAGATGTTACTCAAAAGCACAAAGAAATGGTAATTACATATGGAATGGTCAAATATGACTACATAATACACATTCTAACACAAATACATAATGAATAAGCACAAAAATATGTGAAACTCAAAATAGAATTCTCAAACAACACATCAAAGTCATATTTAATTGCATTATGAACAAATAAAACTACTAAAATTAGTCTATGTTAAATAATCTAAAACAAAATAAATGAAATACATGTGTTGTGGGTGTCTTTTTAATTTCTTTGTGTAAGAAACCTCTCCACAAAATAAACCAAAAAAACATAAGATAAATTAATTTTATTAGGAGCCTCCAAATTTAGCTTCAATGTACATAAATTTGAAGTAATAATAATCTACAAAAGGATAAATCAAAATAATAAAGATAAATTATTTTGGTAGCATGATTGATGGTGGTATGATCCTAACACCCATGCCTAGATTTTATTTAATCACACCTTAAAATATTTAGCATCAAAATAATCAACTTAGCATGGTATTCACTTTTTTTGTTTCCACCAAAATAAAAATTGATGCTAAATTTATTCCTATTAATACCACTTAATATGTAGTAAATAAAGGAAAAAATATAATGAGCTTATGAAATACCTGAACTATAACTGCCCCAATATTATTTTTGTCAAAAAATCATCTCCCTTCAGAATATTTACATGTCTTAGGTGGAATAGGGTAAAAGAAGATAAAAGAGGATGATAAATTTATAGTAGGAAAAATGTTGAATACCACGTTGGTTGTGTCAAGACTCCATTGAATGTCCACAAGCCCCAAAAAACTACAATACAAATTTTTAATGTGTAATATTGCATTTACACTATTGGAACGATATTAAATAGTGTTTATATAACATTTTGTGAATCCAAGGTTATATTTTTTGATATTTTTATCCCTAAAAGCTATATCATGGATTAATTGTTGTTTGAACTTTATCCTTAAAAAATGTGAAATCATAAATAAGACCTCAAATTTTTACACTATTAAAAAGATGAATAAATAGTATCCTTCATATCTTGCTAAGAAAATACACATGTTAAATTGAAAAGGTTTGAATATTTTAATGCACACAAAATAATATCACTTAATTGGTTAAATCCTACATACTTTAAACACACGTTAAAGAAATAAAAAACCTATAGTATCCTTCAATACTAATAACAACAAAGATATCTTCATTTTATATCCAATATTTTAATTTGAAAATATGTTAAAACTTATAAATAAACTATATATTATTTTCCTTATAGGAGTGCCATTACAAAATAGTTACATAACATGAAAACTATAACACTATGTGTCCCATATCTACATATAGACTAATTTATGTTCCCTCTAAGTAGATTAATTAGTTGAGGGCCTCATAATTAATATCTAGGTTATTAATTTGAGATCCTAGTTAAGACATTTAAAAATAAATTGTCAAGAAGGATGAAACCCCACACAGAATGGAACCCTTTGGGAGGTACTTGCGTCCACATAGTTATATCAAATTCAATATAAAATGTGGATAATTTTTTTTCAATTGGTGAGTTAAGGGAACATATTAAATCCTAAACTATGTAAAAATGGTTAATTTTAGTTTTGTTAGCATAATCATTAGATAGACAATCATCGACAACTTACAATAATTGGTGATGTGGCATAATGGAAAATGTGGATAAATTTTTTTCAATTGGTGAGTTAAGGGAACATATTAAATCCTAAACTATGTAAAAATCGTTAATTTTAGTTTTGTTAGCATAATCATTAGATAGACAATCATCGAAAACTTACAATAATTGCTGATGTGCCATAATGGCAATGCATAATAATACATACTGATTAGTCACACATTTTAATCATATGTTGGCTTTCTAATATATATGGTTACACTTTAAAAACATTATTTATTTAAAAATATAAAATGAAACAAAAATAATAATGTCATCCTTAATACTTATTTAAACCTCTTGTAGTCACACTACACATTAACCAAAATAGTTAACAAGTTTGAAATTTTTAGTTTTTCCTCAACTATAAAATTATACCATGAAAGATTCTAAAAATTTAAATTTTTTATAAATTTATAAATTTAATAATCTAAATTAAAAAAATACCCATTTAACCTTAGTGTAACCCTAGGTCAGCAATCTCACACCTTTTAAAATCCACCCAACCCACATGGCTCATCATATCATAAAGACCCTATAAGTTTATAGAGTGAACATTTTAAATTAAAAATTTCCAATTGAATTTAACCTTAGATTTTGAAACCCTCGGTTGGTGGCTCTTACCCATTTTAAAATACACCCCAACAATGCTTCCCTTGTTCCATTCTCGGTGTCATAATGATGTTCAAATCCACTACTTTTTCTTTTGCATTCTTACTTGTTGCCATTTTAGCCAATGGATCGGATAACGTCAATACTTCTTTTTCATTTCCTTCATTAAATTTATCAAATTTGTTTTTTTTTTTTTTTGGTTGAAAATGAATTTGTTTGAATGATTTACTTTTTTTAAGGTGAGACGTGTTTTCATATTTATCATGCAAATGGAGACCATCAACAAGGCCTCACATTACATTTGACCAATAGTTTTTTGAAGTTAAATAGTGATCATCCACCAATATGCCACCTTATTAGCTTAAATTTAGAGTAGATCGGGAAAGGGGACCAATTAATAGAGTATATAATAGTTGTGACCTTTATTGTGAAGGTGGCCCCCAATTACTATTAATTTATATTTATTTCTTCAAAAATGTACAAGTACCTTTTTCTTAAATAGGGGAAGGGGACCAATATTTGAGATCCATAACATCAAGGTTCCATATATTTTATATTACATCACATTTTAGCCTAAAATATTAGATGTATATAATTTAACACTTTTTAAGTCTAAATAAGTCATTTGAGAGGATTATTTACATTACGATAAGTCATATAATGATATTTCCATTGACATTCTCAATGTCACAATGATGTTAAAACCCATAGATTTCTTCTTTACATTCTTACTTATTACCATTTCAGTGAATGGATTTGATAATGTCACTACTAAATTTATTTTTATTTCTTCCATTAATTTTATCAAATTTTGTTTCTCCATTTAAAAATGATTTTTTTTTAATGTTTTGTTTTGTTGCATCATGGTATGTGTGTTTAAAAGGTTTATGTATAAGGTTTTCTTAACCTTAGTGGAACCCTAGGATAATGGATATCACTTGTTTATAAATCCTCCTAAAAAACAATTCTCTCTATCAAATTCTCAACATCAAAATAATGTTTAAAGATACAACTAATGATTACATGAGGAACAGTCAAATATTACTACATACTCTAGCAAATAGATCCATTTATAAGGTACATCATTCTCTATAAATCAGAATAGAATTCTCAATAAATACATCCAAGTATAATTTAGCTCCATTGCACATAAACACAATTCCTAAAATCAAATTATGTTAAACAATCTGATATAGATTATATGAAATATATGCGTTATGGTTTTGTTTCTACTCTCATCATGTAAAAATGATGTCCCTTGAGAATATTTTCAATGCTTAAGCAGAATAGAATAAAACAAGATGATAGATGATGATTTAATTGTCTTAGAATCCTCAAAATTCATCTCCACTTGCAAAGACACCAACATAACAATAATCTATAGAAAGAAAAAGTGAAAATATCAAAGCAACCCCATTTTAGGGAGTCAGTCCCCCACATGTGCCCGATAAAAAATAAAAATAAAAATCTCAACTCTTTAGCATAAAAATATTATGAATGAGGTGGAAGTTATTTTTGGTGCATCCACCCAAATAGAAAAGTTTTCACTAAATTTAGTCCTATAAAACCCATTTAATTCTTAGTGAAAAATGGAAAGAAAAATAGACAAGCTTAAGAAATACTAACGTTGTAACTACCTTGAAACTCTTTTTGTGTAAAAGACCTCTCCCTTCATAATCAACACAAGTATTAAATGGATGAATTCTCTCTAAAGTGGTATAGAAGGATGAATTTACTACAAGTGAATTTTCAAAATCCACATTGGTTATATCAAAACACCATTTAATTTGTACATACCACATGAAAATTATAATATAAATTTTTAATGTGTGGTATTTGATTTAAATTATAAAAAGGTGTTAAAAAAATTAAAATATATTTTTATGCATCCAAAGTTATATTTTTTAATTCCTTTATCTCTAAAATCTATAACATAGATTAATTGCTTTTTAAGTTTCCTCTTCCAAAAATCTGAAGCCACAGATAATAACACAAAATTTTACATGCTAAATAAATAGATACATTTCAATTTTTGCTAAAAACATACATATTTTAACCATTTAAACATTTTAAATAATTAAATGCACACAAAATAATTACACTTGATTGGATAAATATCAATTACATTAATTGCATGTTCAAGCAACATGAAATCTATATTATCTATTTCGGATTAATAACAACAAAGATACATTCATTTTTATAGAAAGTGTTTTAATTTGACATTAATTTTAAAACATGGTAATAAATTATAAATTTTTTCCTTATAAGTTTTCCAATACAAATTAATTACATGATGTGAAAACTATAACAGTATGCATTCCACATGTATTAATAAAATAATTTCTATTACCATTAAATAATTTAATTGGTTGAGATTTTTTTTATCCATATCTAGGTCACTAGTTTCATCCATAAGTTGATACATTTGGGAAAAAAAATGTAAGGGTGAAGCCTCTCATAACATGGGTCCCTTTGCATGGTACTCATGTCTACTAAGATTTTTATATAAATAAAAAAATAAATCTTTCTTAGTTTATGAGGTAAGAGTGCATATGAAATCGCAAATCAGGTAAATTAATTATAGATTGTGGTTTTATTAGCATTATTTTTAAGAACAATAGTCATCCCTAACGTATAATAATTTATGAGTGTGCTTTTATATATGTGCCACAATGGTAATGAATAAGACCAATTACTGATTATTTACAATTTTGAATCAAAATTTGGCTCTCCCATAACTTTGGATATACCTTAAAATGATTGATAATTTAAAAACAAATCAAATCATCCTTAATACTTGATTCCCAAAACCCCCTTATGGCCACCTTACACAATACCCAAAGTCATTCACAACTTGGAAATTTATGTTAGGGACAACTAAAGTAAGGCCCTTCAAATAGTTAGATCACTGCTTCAACGTTTAAAAACATATACAAAATATTTTTTTAAGTTGATTGATACAGAAAAAATGATCATGATATTAGCAAAACCATGACTTGACATTGCCAACTAAAAATAAGAAACATGTTACATCATGTGCATCAAATCTTACAAAATTAAAAATTAAGAACATTTTTAAAAAAAAATTACACATTTAACCTAAGTGCAAAATCCACCCAACCCTCAAAGATCATCGTATTATAGAAGAACCTATAAATTTAGAACATAAACATTTTAGATAAAAAATTACCAAATTAATTTAATCTTGGTTTTCAAAACTCTTTATTTTTACAAATTTATAGTTTAAAACCATATATTATACCTAAATTATGTGTAACTTATTATATTAAGGTATCCAAACATGTCCTTCATGTCTTCAGTGAGGAAATTTTTTGGCACATAATTATTTTAGGAAAAATGAGGAAAACAAAATTTGCAGTATAATTTTTTTTATCTTCTGTTATACGGATGAGTTACCAAGTGCTTGTCAACACTAACTGTGTTTATTTATCATTTTTTGCTCTAACATGTGCCAGAATTTTAACATTTCATCTTTTTTTAACTATAAATGATCAATATCTTGTCTTTATTAATATATTTTCTTCCTAAAAAATATAAAATCGCACAGTTTTTTTGTTTTCTGTTGTAAATTTACTTTGTGCATAGTGATTTTTAACATTTCATTTTTTTATAGATTGAAAGTAAAAATAAAGTTCACAAATTGAGATATTTTATGTTTTTACTACCTATTAAAATGAAAACTTTATTTTTGGCAAAAATTTGTGTATACATTTTTCCTTTTTACCTAAAAAATCATTTTCTCAAATTTACAAATTATTTTAGCTCAACGTAATGAGATAAGAATTTCTTAGCATTTTGAATTAATATTGAAAATATAACAAAACATATGTAGTAGTATAGATTTGTAAAATCATAGGCAAAAGTATAGTAGGTATTATTTAACATATTATGTTTTACATAGGTTGTTAGCATATTTTAACTCAATTTAGTAGACTGCAAGTTATTTTTGTTCTAGGTTAGTTGCAGAGTTTCAAAATGAAATTATTTAGCATATAAAATTTTGTTTCCAAGTGTCAAACTTTTAACTTGTATATTTACACATTTTTGTAATTAGAAGCAAATTATTTGTCAAAAGATGTTAAAACATGCTTAATTTATCTAAATAGGAAAACGCTTAGAAAAAATCAATATTGTAGATGGAAATAAAAGTGCACTTATACTAGAATGAAAAGATGCCATAATGGACCAAGTAAACATAGCCCAAGCTAAGTTGTTTTAAATTTATTATCTATCTGAATAGAAGGGTCATGATAATTTTATTGATTGTGAAAGCTTCTCTTATATGTTCTCCTTAAAACATGAATAGAGAGGCAATAAATATTGATTAATGACGAATCTGAAGGATAACTGCATTTAATTTTATATGACTGGGTTATGTTAATATATTAGTAATACAATATTATTAATCTAGGGTAAAAGTGGGATCATTATTACAATGGACTACTATATTTGTTATTTGTAAAATGTAATTGAAAGCTTGTCAAAATCAAAAGCTTAGACAGTTGGCTAGTTCTAAAGCTTAGACAGTTGGCTATTTTTATTGCACAAATGTATAAATTTAAAGGTTTTTTATTTTTAGTCCAATTCAACTGCTGCTTAGTCTTTTATTTTCCTTGGATCAAAAGGCAAAAACTTAATGCAAAAATGTTTGACTTTCTTTCAATTTTGTTGGATCACCTTTCTTTTTATGTAAGATTCCCTTCAATTTTATGCTACATATCAATTTTGTTGAAAACTAATGATACACAATTTATACCTTATGCCACATCTAATTTAGTTGTTATTAGTAACTGGTGACAAGATAAACTCCCCAATACCCAAACATATAGGCTTAGAATTTCTTCTTTTGTATTGACTATGGATTGCTTGTATTAACTCACAAAAAGAAATTAGAACTAAACGTCATATTTTTATATCCTATTCTTGAAAAGGTTTAAGTGTGGTGGGTTTAGTTTAATAGAACTTTTACATTTAAGCTCTAATACAATGTTTATCATTTTCACATCATTTTTCATTTTGTTGGCACTAAATGAAGGACAATTTATTCACATTTGCCTTTAAAATTTACATTAGATCCCACTCATTAATTTTGTATATCAATATATGTACATCTAACACTGAGTGGAACCATTTCTATTAAATTGATTCCATTTAAATGGGTCTTATGTTACATCCTTTTGTGAAACCTTTTTTTGATTTGTTAACATGTTTTACCTTCCTATTTTGGCATGGATTTAGTGTCACCTAATATTGACAGATCTAAAGTTTGACAATTATTACATGCTCTTTTTAATATATTGTTATCTTTATAATCTATTTATCTTCTAGAATTTCCATATTTGAATCTAAAATCACATTGTTTTGAACCATAGTCAGATTTTCATCGCTATGATGCAACCAATCCTTCTATTCTCTACTACCTGGATGAAGCCACTCAAGTCTTTATTATCATTGTGTTACATCTTTATTTTATCTAGTTTTTTTTTATAATGTTCTCAGTTAGTGCCACTCTTGTTCCTTTATTTACTATCGAATAAAAGGTATGTTACAATTTACGATTTCCCTTTTCTTTGATAATCAGGAAGCCTTCCAACTTCTATCTTATTTTATTTTCTATTACTAATAAATTATCCTCTTGTGTTTATCCACATAATCATAAAGTCATAAGGAATTATCCATCCCACATGTCATGTATTCACACACACTCATGGAGTCATGTGGTCATGAGTTTCAAAATATGAACAGGCTTTTTTTTTTGAACTTACAAGATTTCCATTATATTTTATAGCCCAAGACAACCATTATTTGGTCATTTTTACAATAATAAACTACACAACCAAATTATATATATATATATATATAAATATATATAAATAATGACATGGTTTTTGAATTCATTAATGTTGAAAAACTTCTTATTAAAATGAATAGATTTGTTTGCTTATATGATTTACAATATTGTTTAATCAGATCGATGAAAGGATTGCTATTGTATATGTTCATATGAAATACACACTAGATACAAGTGTGTGACCAATAAAAAATATGAATAAGTAACATCAACCAAAAAACTCTAGTCACTGTTTATAGTCTTGATATTGATCAATTCACAGTGATCAACATTTTTGGTTAACTCCTAGTGCCCATTAAATCATGTTGAAGTGTAAATTAATTTTTTTACAAAACAACTAAATTTATCACCATGCGATCTTCTATGGCATCTGCATGCGATCTGTGGCATCTGCATGTAATCTTTGACTTCAATTCTTTAAAGTAGTGAAGCAAACGGTGTGGATTCTCTATCGATGATTGGTAAATATATTGAATTACCATTTGTTTATATTGACATTATGAGTTTTTATCTAGAGTTTATAAAATTTAATCTTTTAAGTTATAAACTTTTGATTTACAACTAATTTCTGATGTTCCTTTGTTTCTTTCACTCCTCATTGCAAATCTCTTCTATTTTTTTTCCACTTTCTCTTCTTGTTATGTACTTCCCGTTTTCCCATATCACATTTTCATTGCCTGCACCTTTCCATTATAATTGTTAGTGATAGGGAAAAGTTTGGGTATAAAAAATGTAAATTATTTTGATTCATTGGTATAATTTTATTATTTAGTAATGATGTCCAAAAAAATAATTGGTTTTAAATTTGAGTTTCATTTAATATTTATAAGTGAATTTTATTTTTTCTAAGAGAAGGCGATCAAAAAATTGTAGTATCTTGGGTAAATGATGGAGTTTAGAGCATATTTATTGTTCACAAAAATATTTTTTTAATACAATGATACAACTATATTCAAGCCATCTATCATTATTTAATGGAATGTTTTCAGGAAAGGTGATGGAGTCATTAATCAATAGATATTAATCACACAAATTTTTAAAGAACACTTAACATTCAAAAAACCAAAATTTTCCCAAAAGGTTTTTGCTACTATAATTCAGCATCACTTTTGTTTTCTTTCAACTCAATCGTATATCAACTAAGAATAAATATCAGCAAATGAAGATTGTCATAAAATAATTTTGTGTTATTCATTAATAAGAATGTCACTTTCATTATCAAAACTTTTAATAAGCATTAGTTTCAAATTAGAGTCACTTTGATATTCAATACCTAGTGGGAAAAAATAGTCTTCTAATTTAATTAGCTTATTTGGTGCAATGATATCAATAAATCCTCATACACTATACATTGATAAAATTCCCCTTTGAACACCTCATTGTGTTCCTCATTACATATAAAATATAACTTATAATGTAATCATTTATTAAATATTTCATAATCCAACCTAAAAGAATAGACGAATCTCAATATTTTACTAAAAATGTGTTTTTCTAGTAGAAGGTATGGTGGTTGATGTGGTCAACCCATCCACTATAAATGTTTTGGTAAAATGAGAAAGAAATAAGAAACTTTCCCCCTTCATGAACCTTTTCATGTGCCTTATTATATATATAATAACTTCTTTAACATAATCATATATTGAAAACATAATAAGATAAAAACATAAAAGAGGTAATTGTCAACAATTAATTACTATTGTCTTATGAGCAACATTCCCCCTTTATGAACCTTTTCATGTGCCTTATTATATATATAATAAATTCTTTAACATAATCATATATTGAAAACATAATAATATAATAACATAAAAGATGTAATTGTCAACAATTAATTATTATTGTCTTATGTTAGTACACACTATGCTAGTTGTTGGGGTCATCTCATCCACCACAAATTTATCAGTAAAATAATAAATAAATAAATAAGAAACTTTCCCCTTCATTATTGAGGTGTATAATGTCATCTACCTATACTATGATCATGTAGTTATCCTTCAATATCCAATATATGTTTGACCTTGTTGTAACTTTTCAATCATTGTGCGGTTGAATTTCTTGCTATGGAGGTATTACCTACTTATTTACCTTTGTAAGGTTATTTCAATAAATATTAAAAAATATGTATAATATACACTTAATAATCTCTTTTAGGTAAAAGGATGTGCCCAAACATTGTTTATAGATGGCAAAAATACTACCTTAACATTTGTTGAGAAAATAATGTTATGCCCAAAAATAATTATTGAATACAATACAATGCCAAAATATTATTTAGAGTTAATCAACAATACCCATACATCACCCTCCTGATTGATTGTGGAAGTATATGCCTATGAAGGAAGATGGGGATATGTCATATAATGTGATTTTCTGAATGACATGAGGACAAATCATTTTATTACCACTGCTCTTTTGGCAGTTGTAGGGTATTAAGAGTAATCATTTTGTTACCACTACTCTTTTGGTAGTTGTGGGGTAATAAGAGTATACATCGTTGTAAGTGTTGTATGTTCTATATTTCCACCCACACATCTGTTAATATTTGTTATTGTATTATGCAGTTGTTGTAGTAAGTATGTTTTATTTTTCAAACTATTATAGTATGTTGTATGTCAAACGTTTGTTTTAGTCATCACAAAGGGTCCAATGTAATACTTCATGTGAAAATAGGTATCTAAATATGAAATATGACATATGAAGTGAAGAGGTTGTCACATTTATTGATTTTTATGTATATGAGTAACCATTGCATGCATGTAATTCACAACCTCATTCCAAATCTCATATGTTATTCTCTCTTGTAGTTCATTATTGATATGTGTTACATGTGTGAGAAGCACATGCATGTATTGGTTTAATCATAATATAAAGGATGGAATATTTATATCAAATGCATGTTATTTAGTCCTAAAAATGAAATCATAATGCAATATGGTTGACTATTTTTTGATGAAGTTTCTTTGCATTATGCCTTATACCTTACTCAAACATATGGGCTCAACATGTATTTCTATTTGAAATATGAAAGAGGTATTTTTCTGGAGGTTATTTCCAGAGATGTTGCTAAGATGAAAGGGAAAATTGGTGTTCTAAGTGGTGTCCTCAGTAAAATTCATGACAATGTATATTTCATGTATAGTTGTTTCTAGAATACTCACATTCCTTGTGAAATCAAATCTCTTGAATGAGGAGCATCATGTAATGAAAAAAATTAAACAATTAAAATCTATACAGATGTGTCAATTATGCCTACTTTATAATGTGTGCCTGCACATGATATTTTTGACTGATTATCAGAATACTAATTTCTATTATGAAATCAAACAAATTCAATAAAGACCCTTAGGGGAGGAAGAAAGTGAAACAAGTGAATTTATTATGGGTACATTGGCCTTGCCTAATTAAGAGGACATGCCTACAAAATAGGTTTTTGATAATGTCTTTAATTTTGGTGTGCATGACATCGTCATTTATGTGCACCCATTTTCATTTATTTGTTGTATAGTTTTCATGTTTGTTTGTCTATTATTTTTGTACATTCTATTTGGTGAATGATTGTAAATTTTATTGATTGCCATAGATAATATGTATGGATATATGTTACATAATTCTCAAAAGGCAACAAATTTTGTTTTTACTATGTAATGATGTAGATCTATTGTTTGGATGATCATCTCCTTCTCATGTGTCTATCTATTGAAAACTACATGTGGTGATGATATCCATATAACTATCATAGGCTACATTGTAATTTCTTAACAATGTCTAGATGTGATGTAAATTTTTGTCCCATCCCATTATACATCTATTGGTTATTCATGATTATGGTGTGTTGAATGTGTAAATGCTTTTATTAATGGTAAAAGAGATTTTTTTTGGAATGATGGACCCTACCCTTTAAAATATAAACTATAAACAAGGTCTTCAATACCATATATAATAAAAATGTTTACATAAAAGCAACCAACAAAAAAAACCAACACTATAACAACAGTAGATAAGTAGAAAATTACGCATAAGATTCACAAAATAAAGATGAATTAGGACCCTTAAAATAAATTCATTTTACAATCTGAAGGTCATATTAAGAATCAATAAATCCTTTTTACATCAATCATTCTTTTTGTTAGCCACCATAATCCATTACCCCATCATCAGTAAGGATAGCAATGGAAATTTATAAAGAAGGTTCAGATTGATCCAATGGATTAATTATTGAATACTCAAATGTACTGGTATAAAATATATTTTTATTCCCCAAAGAGGATGAAAATTTTGTCATTGGTGCTACTTTTTTGCGAGGCAAGATTGTATCTTGTTATAATTTTTATGAATCACTATATGAATATAAGTTATTGGGTTTTTTTTTCCATAATTTGATGCTCAGGGAGAACCTCCTTCCACCGTGAGATCTTCATTATATGGTTATAAATATTTCAATAATAAGTAACATGACCTATTTGAAAACAACTTTTACATCGGTAAGACAAGGTCTCAAAGTCAAGAGATTGCTTTCAAGTGATTATGGTGTGTTGAATGTGTAAATTTTATTCAAACCTATTTAAAATAAATAAATAAATAATGAAAAATATTATTCATGTCACTGACACATTGTCATTCATACATTTCCAAATTCCATCTGTAGGCATATTGTGAAACTTACAACTATATTCTACTCACTTCTCTAGCAGGACACTAAGATTTTTTATCTTGGATTTCATAAACAAACTAAAAATAAAAATTTGAATTCATTGATTAAGGTGACAAATATAATATATATGTTTTTTATTTAATAAATAAAAATTTATGTTTACATTTCCACATCCATTCTTTTGATATACATAGTTGTTACACCTTGTGCATCGATTCGATAATGGTTGATACTTTTATGGTCTCTTCTGTACCATCGAACATACATAATTGATTGAAAATTTAAAAAGGGATGCATAAAAAACAATCAACTTATTCACATAAATTAATAGCTAAAAAAAATGGGTATTTATTTTAAATAAAAACATTATCTAATTTGACCTCAAAATGGGTAAAATCACCATAGCCTTCTATTATATTCAATTCCATTAATCTACAGACTGTTCTATTTAGAATTTACTATTGTAACATACATTAAACTGCTAAATGCCCTACTATGGGTGGCTCCTTTTCCATAGTATTAAGTGTTATTTAGATACATTCTTCATACCTCTATACCTCCACAACCTTCTATACATCTATGTAATTAGTATGCATCAAAAATTGAGCTGACGCTAGTCAATAATTTCCAACACACTTAATATATCATACATTTCAATAAATAAAGTCCATAAACATTACACATTCATGTAATTTATTAGCTAAAAATTAATTTCATGTATTCATAAAATTGGGAAAAATTGACATGCCCTCAAAATGGGTACAATAACCATCATCTTTTACTCATTTCAGTTGCACTAATGTGCAAAGTGTTTTGTTTGGATTATACTATTTTAATATTTATCAACATCCTCAATACCCTATTATATGTGGTTTCATTTATATATATTTTTATTACATTCACATTATTTTATTCACTTGTGTAAACCTCCACAATCGTTATCTACATTTACATAGTTGGTATATACCAAACATTGAGCTAATGTTGGTCAATGGTTTCTTTCTCTCCTCTCTATCAACCAAAACACAAAATCAATCATTCCATTAATTAATTATATGTAACAAACATTAAAATCATTCATGCAATCTAGTAAATACAAAATAATTATGGATCTATGATAAATAAGGGGACAATCTGAATTGACCTAGAAATGTGTAAAATCACCATAGCCTTCTATTATATTCAATTCCACTAATTTAAAAACCATTCTATTTTAAATATACATCTATAATTATTATATTTTATTCTTCATACACGTATACCTCCACAACCATTCTCTACATCTATGTAGTTGGTATACGTTGAACATCGAGTCGATGCTAGTCAATACTTTCATGCTTTCCTATCTACTAGCCAGAACACTTAATCAATCATACATTTTAGTAAATAAAGTACATAAACATTCCATATATTCACAAAATGGAGTAACTAAACAATAATTTGATGTATTCTTAAAAAAAGGGGAAATCTAACTTGACCTAAAAATTGGTACAATTATTATCACATTTTATTCAATTTAGTTCCACTAATGTGAAAACTTTTCTATTTGAATTATATTATTGTAACATACATTAACATCCATGATACCTTAATATGCATGGTTGTGTTTCTATATTATTTAGATTTTTTTAATTTCATTATTTGGATGCATAGAATGCCACAGCCATTGTCTACATTGACATAGTTGGTATATGTCAACATGGAGTTGATGTTGGTTGATAGTTTTTTGGTCTCCACTTTACCAACCAAAACACATAATCAATCATACATTTTAGTAAATATAAATAAAAAACATTAAAATTATTTGCGCAATGTAGTAGCTATAAAAGAATTGGGGATTTATGTTAATGAAGGGGATAATCTGATTTGACCTCAAAATGGGTAAAATAACCATAGCCTTCTATTATGTTCAATTCCACTAATCTACATGTAATTTTATTTGGACTATAGAATTCTAACATACATTAAAATCCTCAATACCTTAATATGGGTGTTTATTTATCCATAGTCTTCAACATGATTCCATTTTGTTCTTCATATGTATATGCCTTCAATTGTTCCCTACATATATGCATTTCATATATGTCAAACATTGAGCCAAACTTAGTCGATACTTTTCTATTCTCCTCTCTACTAACCAATATTGTTAATAAATTATACATATTAGTAAAGAGATTAAATAAACATTCCACATATTCATGTAATGGAATACCTATAAAATAATTTGATATTTTCTTAAAAAAGGGTACAATCTTACTTCACCTCAAAATGCGTACAATCACTATCACCTTCTATTTAGTTCAGTTTCACTAATATGCAAATTGTTCTGTTCAAACTATACTATTTTAACTTAAGTTAACATCCTTGATACCCAACTATGGGTAGTTCCATATACTTATTATCCAACATATTTCTATCAAGTTATTTAGACACTTAGACCTCCACAACCATTATCTACATCTATGCAGTTAGTATATGTTGAACATCAAACTGACATTGGCCGATATTTTTTGGTCTCCTCTCTACCAGCCAATACACATAATGAATAAAAAATTTAAGTAAAGAGAGACCATAAACATGCAAATTATTCATGTAATGTATTAGCTACAAAATAATTAGGGATTTATATTAAAGAAGGGGATAATCTAATTTGACCTTAAAATGGGTAAAATTTCCATAGCATTATATTTTATTTAATTTCAATAATCTTCATAATGATCTATTAGAATTATAATGATGTACCACACATTAAAATCCTTAAAACCATACTACCATTAAATCAGTTAACATACATCAAACATTAAGTCAATGCTAGTAGATAGTTTTTTGCTCTCATCTCTACTACCCAACATAATTTATCTTTGACTTAATGATTATGTTGTGATTATGTGGTGATGAATAATGATGTAATGTTTTGATTTTGAATAACTTGAGATATATTACAATTTTATACCAATGACAACATATTACAATGAGAATGTCATTTTATATATGCTAAACATATTTAAATTTTTGAAACTATAGTACATAACATTAGGTATAGTTGTGTAAAGTATGTTGAGAGATGGCTAAATGAAACATTATCATTATGCGTAGGAATAAATGGCAAAATTATGGGAAAAAATTATACATATCCCTTTATATAAGCCAAGATCGGGTCTATTTGATTACATATGTCTCAAGTTGGATTTTTTCCTTACGTCAATGAAGATTACTTGTGGGTTGCATGGATTAACTTTGAGAGGTTTGTTGACTTCATGAAAGGAGAATTAAGAATGGAGTTGTTACCTATATATTTTTATGTTTCACACTACAAGAAGAAATCACTTGTTCTTTAAAGGCATGAAAGGATTAATGCTGACCTCAATTATGTAATGTAAGTGACCTCCTATTCTTGAGATGTGGTGGGTTTCAATGTATGTTTAGTATGTTCCATTCTTGATTGAATTTGTATGGGTTATTA
>JARHVA010001160.1:505000-592500 GCA_037957365.1 Torreya grandis | reverse complement strand
CTTTATTAAATGGCCTAGTTTTATTAGTTCAAGATGAATTTCAATTAAAGGGACCATAGTGAATTATGTAGTTGTGGAAGCTAAGAGTCTTGTGAATGAAGTTCCATGGATGATAGTATTATGTTATATGTTATATCAAAATTAGTTAGGTTCTGCCATTATTTTTTCCTAATTTAAATTTAATGTATCCATTGATGTGCAAAACTTGTGGTCTCTGCAATTATAGGCATCTAAGTATTGTTGAATTTCACAAACCTAAAAGCCATAAATGTTATTTTATAAGATGACCATTTGTGTTGCTTCATGACCAAATAAAGAATAAATGCCCCAAGGTCTTTTTGGTTTTTCTCTTGATGAATTGATGTTAAATTAATCTCTTTTTGTCTAGGATGTCATTTTTTCCTTTATGGATGGTTACAAAAAATGGATTCTATGTGAACTAGTCCAATAACACAAATAATTGTTATTTTTTAATTGATCTTCAACCTTTTGGATATTCTTAGTAGTTCAAAAACATCAAATTAATTTGAACACACTACTTTTTAGAGCTACATGTTTTGTTTTGATAGTTATAGTAAGTTTAATTTCAGAAACTTCTATAGAGCTGAAATGCAATGATTAAATAATGTGTGATATGAATTCATGGGAATGAAGGAATTATGCATTAATTGTTTTACCTTGATGATTATATTAATATTAATTTCAAAAACTTCAATAAACCCAATAATTTAATGTTTAAATAATGCATGATATCAATTCATGGGGAAAGAGGGTGACACAATAAATTATTATTCATAGAGATATCTCTCTCTATTAAAATTTGTCTTGAATAAACCATGCCACACCAAAATATATGAAGAGATTCCATCATGTTATGACTAGACTGCATGTAAATAATATCTTTAAGTTTATAAACTTGTACATTATTATGCATTTCACTTAATATTGTTCATTACCATTTACAAGATGCATGTCAGACTATAGACTATTAATGAGTTATAGGGTTGTGTTACCATGGATTCGTACAAATTCCATCTATAAAATGATTTATCGATACTCATTCTACCCTACTTATTATGATCCTACTTGGTTTTAATGTTTTTGTATAAGAAATATTGTATTTGATATGACTAACTATAAACTACAATATTTATAAGTTATCTTCTAGAATATTTATTTTGCATCTCTGGATTTTGAAACCACTCTTCATTTCTATTTATTTTGAAACTAATCCTCATGATTCTACATACCATTATGCTTACAATGGCTCAAAGACACAATTTAATATAAATACCATACAAAGTCACATGAACATACATAATAGGAATACTACAACTTTGTTTCATCAAATACACACTTTTGTTTATTGATGAAATCATAAAATCACAGACCTATAGTGCCTCTTTATAGACCTACCATATCATTTATTCATTATTTAATCTCTTTTCACCATGTAATCTATTAATTTTCATGATGGGATGTTTTTAAATCTTATCCCATTCTTTAATTGTTTCCTCTTTTATGGGGTTGAAGTTCATCTTCACTAAACATAGCTTACACATAGGAAGAAGACTATTATGCCACCTGAGACATACATAGATTATTTACAATTAATATTAAAACATTATGATGGTAATTTTACTATTTTAAAATATTATAATAGGATACATTTTTTCACACATGTTTAATTTACCATTCAAAAACACCATGTACTCCATTGAACTCACATCTTTATCCACTTCACACACTTTACATGTACAATTTGAATTTATATGATATATGACCAACTTGAAGGAATTGTACAAAAATAACATATATAGGGTAATTAACTCATTTATATCTCTAATTTTTATTTATTCACAATTGATAATATATATCTCTAACTGATTTACATAGTTCCTTTCACAAGTCTAGTAATTCAAAATCTTTTTAGACCCTTTGAAGGATTTTATTTATGTTTAGGCTAATATACTAGGTATACAACCTTAAAATAAGTATTATTTCACTATAACTAACCAAAATCCACCTCTTTATATTTATTTTTCTTATTCCAATAATAATTTGTAAGTACTTGACCAATCAATAATGGTTTAAGATCTCAATTTTAGTTTTATTACTACAATACCCTTCATTAAGAACAAGAGACCAATACCATAACTTTGATTGATTTTTGAACTCCACTTATAATGTTTTTTATTCACTCTAGGTATTTTTTATTCCATAATAATAATCTATTTTATCCAATATCCAATCTTTAAATAGCTCTCCCTAAAATCTGGTAACTATTAGACAACCTACAACTTTAGGTAAGATTATCACTTCAATATTTACACTAACCTTTTTATATTATATATAATCATTTATTAATACCTATGTTATATTTCATTCAATTATATTATGACTTAAAAAATTTAAAACATCAATTATGTCACTATGTGAATAAGAAAATTACCATTTGCTCTAACTTTACTATAGTGTTGTGTACAATACTGTTTGGCCTTATAAAAGTGTCCATATATTTATTAATATTAAATACCTCATTAATAACTTATAAAATAATTATATATCACATAATATTATTTTAAACCAATCTTTTCATTTGTTTGAAAAATATGAGTACAATATCATATTTCCTCTTTAGGATCTTCGCAGGGCTAATATGCATCTTTAGAGGGATTCAAATTAATTTAATAACTAGATATGTTGAATTGATTTAATTAATAATTATATAGGGTTATAAATATTATATTATACCTTCCTAATAAGTCTAAACTCAAATAGTGAAGTGAAACAATCATATTTTCTTTTAACTAGATTTCTTAATGATTACCTATAGGAAATTTAGATTATAGTCAACTATATCTTGTTTTACAAATCTTATTTCAACAAAAAAATACATGGATAGGTTATAAAACACATATGAACACATTTTATCCATGTTTTTATACTTTTCACTAATTAAAAATTGATTTAGAATAGCATTTGTATTATAAAACCCTATTTTAGGGCTTCTTGGGTTACTCAAAAGCCCATAAATTCTTAGTAATTATTCATAAACCCTAAGATGTTTTAAGTAATTATAATACCTATATAATACTCTCAATAAACCTCTTCAACTTTTATAATTCATGAATTTATCTCATATAACTTTTGACATGTGTTTTAATGAACTGGTTTTCACCGTTAAAATATTAAAAAAATGGTACCGAGAGTTTTAATCATATATACTTCAATAAAAATTCAAACGTACATATAATGGAATTAAATATTATTTATTAAAGATATAATCAAATTAATACATTGAATCATATCACCATTTCCATTTTTTATACAAGAAAAGTAGGTTTATTTGTACTCAAAATTCTCCTTAGGTAAACTGTCCACAAAGTCCTATTTCACTTATTGACATTCAATATTTAATTTTAAAATAATTAGAACATATGTAGTAATTATAAAAACATATTAATATCATCCTATCTTATATTAAAAATACCTTGGATATAAAATAATTTATTTTTTTGATCTCATTACATGATCCTAATTACAAAATTGTAGGCCTAGAAGGCCTTCTTCACCTTACTTTTCCACTTTACTACTCCTTATTCCCCCAATTTGAACTTATATTATATTATTTTATGTATTAAACTCATATATACATAAAAAATGGATTTTTTTGTCTTTTTATTGTAATAGATCCAAGATTCTCTCACCTACCCCCTTATTTCTAATAGAGTTGCTTACTTTTTCCTTCTCTAACTTAACAAAGAGTTCTAGATATGACTTAGTATTATATTTACATTTACAATGAATGAAATACATTTTAAACATATATTTAATCCTATTAAGACTATGATCCAAGGTTAAAATACTTTTACAACTTGTCTCAACCCTTGTCAACCTTCATAATCGATTCAAAATTTCAAAATCATCATTTTGGAGGGAAAATCTAAATTAGTCTAGATTGATGTTTAGAATACACTTTAAGACTAGATAACACTTCCTATTAAATCATAAAGGACCCATAACACTTGATAAGTAATGACCAAGTTCATATTTACATTTTTGAAATAGTTCACATTTTGATTCTCCTGCATCACATGACATATCTCTTTATTATTCAACATATGAGTCATTACAAATGCTTAACCTACTATGTATAAATTTCATTTATTAAACTTATATTCCTACATCATGTAGATAATAATCAATAATTTTATGAAAATTTTCCACACACATGTATTCAAAAGTCTTAAAAATGACTTTAAAAATACACATTGGCCTTATTCCACCTCTCTACAAAGTTTCATGTTTTTTCATGGGTTATTTTGAAGATATGGACTTCTCACAGCTAGTAGTTTTGTAAATAATCACTAAATGTTTTATTATTGTATGGTAGGTGTATCTATAGTGTGAAAAAAATTTCCAAAGTTTTATACATAAGATAATAATTCTAAAAACATATATGGAAGAAGATGTTAGTCTTAGATGAATTGAATTTAGCATGAGATCTGCCAAGCCATAAATCATATATGATGACCAGTGACATAAATTAGAGTTTCTAGGATATGTTGTATATTTCATCCATCTACATTATTTTAGATGTCCTAATTTTATTTTTCATTGAAACAAAATATTTATGTCATACCATGTTCTTATGGCCAGTTATGAGTTTTTAACGGTCATAAAAAGGAATGGTTTTAGACTTATTCATGAAGTGGTCCTTTGACTGGCCAGACTATGATTCAGGTTTTATAGATGTTTAAAATATTCCTGACACCATATTGACATACATACGGTTGTTCTTAGATAGATATTTACCCACAAAGGTATCAAATGATATTAATATTTATGTAATCCTTGATCAAGTGCATAATGTGTTCATTGGTGTGAATATCTTGTTTCAAGTACATTTCAAACATTTTAGTTTCACATGTAACCATTATGAAGTAAAGATACTTTCTCTAACACAACCAATTGGCATGTTATGTAAGATGTACACAATTTCCCACAACACTAATTTTCCACTCTTTGAACAAAACCAAATAATTTCATGAATGGAACATCTTTACTTCTTCATGGCTCCTAAAGGCACTGAAAATGATGGAAAGTACTATCTATCTAGTCATAGTGTCTTTTCAGATAGTGAATAATGGACTTAGTGTTTGGTGAAAAAAATATCAAAAGACTAACAATGTCGCTGAAGTGTTTAAAACCAATTATATTTATTTTTCTATTGATGAAGATGACAACTCTCAAAATGATTATGATGATGTTTCTATATTATATAATAAACAGTCAGTATTTATTGATTAATTTTATAATATGTAATTTAGATGTAATAAATACTCACTCTTTATTGAAATTCATTGGTTTATGACTCGTTTTTCATTTGTTGCAAGTGTGAGTTGATATAGCTAATGCACTAAAATCATATTTTTGTAATAGTTTGGTGTTCATGTATTTTATATAAGGAATATTCACTCTTTATTGATGAATTCATTCGTGTTTATCATCCAATTTATCATTTATTTCATGTGTGAGTTACTATATATATTGAATTGGAATCATATTTTTGTGATAGTTTGGTGTTCATATATGCTATAGGCTTCAAGGTACAAGATTATGTTTTCACAGTCACCAAATCCTATATTTGCACATGTATTGGATGATAGATTATTATACTAAACTATACACATAATGTTTTGAGATTATGATTTATAGTGGATGATGTGTCATTTACATTAAATCATAGTCTTAAACTTACCCTCTACACATAATGTTCTAAGATTATAATTGATGGTCAATGGCATGACATTTGCATTATATGCTTATATTTTTGTGGTTTTATAGATTTTAATTGGTATCCTATCTACTTATATTATTTAATTTTTAATTTTTTTTTTAATAAAAGGGGTAAAAATATTATTGATAAGAAAAGAAGAACATTACAAGAAGAACAAGGGGGTAAAACTCCCATAGAAGATCAACAAAGGCAGCAAGACTAAGCCCATGCCCACCTAAGCAATATTGTAGACCTCCCTATCTTCCTCCAGAATTCTTTCCAAATTAGAACAGAGAATCAGAGTGAGAGTCTCCAAATCCTCCATATTTCCACCATCTAAATTCTTGAACACCCATTTGGCCAAACAATCCACCGCCCTATTCCATTCCCTCAGAATGTGAACAAAGGTAACAATATCCATGTGCGAGCAAACCCTCAAAATATACTGAACAGTCAGAGCCAGTTGCCAATTAACATCCAACACTTTCCTCTTATCAAGCAGGTTAATTAAAACTTGAGAATCTAATTTGCATATGATTTTATGCCACCCCAAAGCCAGGGCCTTCTCAAGGGCATAAATAATGGCCTGATCTTCCATCATGTTAATGGTTAAAAGCCCCTCAGGAACTAAAAAAAGAAAAATCACCTTACCTTTAGAATCCATGCCAATCCCTCCAGTACCCATAGCCCCAGGATTTCCCCTGGAGGAACCATCTGTATTGATCTTAAGAATCCCTCTAGGAGGGCACTGCCACTGACTGACTCTTTGGATCTTTTCCTTGATCTACCGACTTCTCCTGACATAGGCTAAATTACTTGTTAGCTACTAAAATCCCAGACATGCCACTACCTCAGTGTCTTGCATGGTTAATGGGAGGTAGATTGTGCTCTTGGCTTGGGTGGTTTCCTGTAGCATCCCCACAACTTTCTGCCAAACTGGTTGTGCCATGATCCTTGAACCCCATAAAATCTGCCTGTTTCTTTCAAGCCAAATCTGCCATAGTAGGAAAATGGGGCCGCCCATCCAAGCATCCTACAAGAAAGGCATCCTTGAGGGGGATTCTCCCAAGCCATTCCAAAAGTTGACCATAGAAAGAGCATGAAAATAGGGGATCTACCAAACATCCAACTAGTAGTGCTAGAGTTGCATGGAAAAGGAGCATCTAAAGAATAGGTGGGTAGAATCCTCCTTAGCCACTCTGCACATAATAAAAATAGAAGGGATTTGGAAGCCTCTCTTTTGGAGGTTGTCCCAAGTCAAGCATCTATTTTAGGCCAAGATCCAAGCAAAATAGTTGAATTTTGGCCATGAGAAATTATTCTAGACCCGTCTCCACCATTACACTTCTCCCCTGCCCAATCTCTAAGAAGTATGGCTTGATAACCAGAAGCAACAGTATAGGCTCCCTTCAGATTGGGAGACCAAGTGAGCTTATCCTCCTCCTAAAGGTAGCAGAAACGATGCCTACAAAGGAGGTTTAGTAACTCCTCATTCTCCTCCTGCATCCCAACAACTGGCCAAGCCTCGGGACTTTTCCATCATGCCACCTCCATTTGTCTGTGTGAAGTGTATGCGTTGAAGTCGCTCACCTAAGACCAGCCAGCATTGAGAAATATCTAACAGAGGTTTGACAAATGTAGGAACTGAGAGATGATGGGAGGATAGCCATCCCAAGAATCATTCTGAAAGAGAGCCTTGGATCCTTGCTTACAAATCTAGAATAAACCTTCCTTAATGAGGGCAGCCCCTTTTTTGAGAGTTTTCCATATTAGCGAGCCTTTCCCAATTAGGGGATAGTGAGGAATATCCCACTGAATAATCCCAAGATAGTATTTATGTGAGAGAATTATGGCCCAAACCTTGTCTTGTTCAGTACACCAATGCCAATAAATTTTAGCTGCTAGAGCAACACCATTTAAATCTGTTTGCCTCAGGATGAACCCCCCTTGTTGTTTAGGGCTACAGACAATATCCCATCTAACAATGATCCATTTAGAGGACGTCAGATTACCAGCCCATAAAAATTTCCTAGTAACTAAATCAAACTCCTTAATAATTCCCATCAGAGAAACCTAAAGCATACATTTGTAGATGGGCAATGCATGCACCACAGATTGGATAAGTTGAACTTGGCCAGCAAAAGATAACCACCTATGAGTCCAATGATTGACTTTCACCTAGAATTTCTCCAAAATATTCTGCCAAGACTCCTTGGAGGTACGGCCAACCGAGATGGGGATACCTAGTACATCAAAGGGGGAGTCCCAATCTAAAAAGGCATAGTCCTGGCAATACGCTGCTGAATGGGACCCAGAGTGTTGAAGAAGAAGATGATGACTTGTCTTCATTGAACTTTTGTCCTGAGGCCTTTAAGTAGACATCCAACACCATGTGCAAGTTAGTTGCTTCAGTCATTATGGCCATGCCCATCAGGGTAGTGTCATCAGCAAATTGCAAGTGTGACTGTGCTAACAGTTCACCTCCCCAATGCCATCCTTGGATATGACTAGCCTCTCTATTCCTGTGGATCAACCTCCCCAAACCTTCAGTGAGGATAAGAAAGATGTACAGAGACAAGGGATCTCCCTATCGTAAGCCACTGGAGGCACCAAATAACTCTATATGTTCACCATTGATGAGTACCAAAAAGGAGACTGAATAAATGTAGCTCATGACCCATTGAGTCTATTCATCTACAAAACCAAAAGCACCAAGAAAATTCCACAAGAAAGACCATTTGACCCTATCAAAGGCCTTAGCCATGTCTAAATTGGTAAACATTGCCTTGTCTTTGGAGTTGGCCATAAAATGTATGGATTCAATAGCAATAACGATGCCATCTAAAATTTTCCTTCCTTCCACAAAGGCGCTCTGCTCTTCAGAAATCATAGCGCTCAGCCCTCTTTTAAGTATGTCTATAATGATTTTTGATATGATTTTATAAACAACATTACAAAGAGATATAGGGAAGAATTGACTTAACCTATCAGCTCCTTCACATTTGGGTATGAGGGCTAGGTAGGTCACATTAGTAGCCTTGAGCATTTGCTTGTTCCACTGAGATTCATAGACAACAACTAAAAGATCATGTTTGATAATGTCCCAGAATTCTTGGTAGAATTCAGCTAGGAAACCGTCAGGACCAGCTGCTTTCCCTTTTTTCATTTGGGTAATGGTCTCGTCAAGCTCTCCAAGTGTGATATCCTTCATAAGATTCTCATTCATTTTGTGGGTCACCAGAGGTGGAATACAAAAGAGAACCTGAGCTTCCTCTGGTGCTTCCACATTCGCATCCTCCCTAAAACGAGTAGAGAAGTATTGAACCACCTCTTCTGGCATTGCTGGAAAGGAGTTAAGCCACTCACCTCTTTCATTGACCAAGGCTAAAATAGAATCGCCATGTCTCCTAGTTTTGGATGAGTTAAAGAAAAAGGATGTGTTTTTGTCCCCTTCTTGGAGCCATTCAACGCGAGCTTTTTGCTTCCAAAAAATTTCCTCCCTTAGCTCACATTCCTCCAAGTCTTTTGTGGCCTGAGCTTCATCTTGTAGAAGATCTGTAGTCAAGCCATCCTCCCTTATTATTCTCATGATGCTATCAAGTTTGGACTGTGCAGCTTCCTTAGCATGAAAAATATTACCAAAACAATGGTGGTTCCACCTTTTGAGCATATACTTCACATACTGCAATGATTTGGCAAAGGTATACATCACCGTACCATGGGTAGGCCTACCCCATCGCCACCAATTGGCCACACACTCGAATAGAGATTGATCTCAGAGCCACATGAGTTGGAATCTAAAGGAAGGAGAGTGCGGATGATGCTTTAAAATGCTAGTAAGCTTGATCGGCCAATGGTCAGATCCTCTCCAATCCAAAATTTTGGACCTTGTAGACCACATACCACCAATCCAAAAACTGGATACCAAAAAATGATCTAGTCTCTCAACAATGCATTATTCCCCACACCTGCGATTTTTCCATGTGAAATGCCCATTGTTGGGCCTAATGTCAACTAGATTCAAAACTTCAATATAATTGCACATAAGCAAGGTAGAGGGGTCTAGTCGTGACGTGCCACCATGCTTTTCCATCAAATCTAAAATAGATTTAAAATCACCTACTATAATCCAAGGTTGGAAGGGGGCCAGGCTATGAACAAAACTGATGTGGCCCCATAAGGAATGTTTACCCTGCTAGTCAATAGGGGTGTAGATATTAGAGAGGAGAATAAATTCCTCCATCTCAAAACTAGAAGCAGTCATAGTCATCGAGAACTTAGAGGACAACCAACCTATGAGATCGATCTTTCATGGGTTCCACATACAGGCAAGTCCTCTTGAGGAACCAAGAGCACCAATATATTGATAGTCTCCTTGCCTCCACAACTTAGGTGCTAATCTGAACATAGCATCAATTGAAAGCTTAGTCTCCTACAAAAAAAGGACATCCGGACTATGACTTCTAATCAAGTTATGAACATCATTTTGTCTAGGGCTGATGTTCAAGCCCCTTACATTCCATGATAGGACAATCATTTCAGAGAGTTCAAAAAGTAAGCATCCAGAGTCTTTACAGACCCCAACTCCACCAATGTCTCTCCCATTAGTTTCATCTTATCCAGGTCTTTTTTCCTGCTAGGCTTGCTAGCTTTCTTTGCCCCTCCCTTCTTAAGGTATTTTTGCATAAGTCCCAAATGGAGATAAGATTTACTACTTCTTGTTGCCCCTGTATCCCCCATTTTCCCTGTGAGAGGTAAATTTCCATCATCTTTAGGAGGAACAACAACGAAAGTCAATCCTTCCAAAATCATCATCTGCTAGTCCGTATCCATTTAACAGTCTCTAGCATCCTGTGATTGAATTGAAACCCCTATAACATTGGTCCCTTGTGATTGGCCCTCCATCCCCTTATCCAAAATCATCAATCCTAGATTCACCTCATTTTGATTAAGGTCATCCAGTATTTCAAATCTATTGAGAGAATCATCTACTTGTCTTTCCTTGAAGGATCATTTTTGGCCCCTATTTTTGTAATGGCATTTAATCAGTGTAAAGCCATCAGCTTCAAGTGCCTCCCCTAGAATCAGGCCCTTCTCTTTGTCTATTCCAAGAGGAATGCATGTAGGCTGAGCTGGTGGAGGCTCCGTGAATTTTGATTTGGGATACCATCATTGCAAGTGGCCATAAGCATGACATAGACGATAGCGGAAAGGTAGAGTTTCATAATCCAGCTATTGTGTCTAAGAAAAAGGTCTCACACACATTTCTACAGCATCTAGAATTAGGTTACTAAGATCAATTTCAACACAAATGAGGGCATAAGTCATTACCTTTTTCCCCAAGATTGACATTGAAGAGCCGACTGGCCTTCCCAGTAGTGATGCAAGCATTTGTAGGGTGTCTTCACAACAACATTCCACCGAAAAGTGAGGCAGACACACCCACACTGGGACACAATCTAGTAATTCCTCTGATGGTATAAAACCAGCATGCCATAGCTTGATAAATAGTCCCACCTAGTTATGAAAGTAAGGGCCTCCAACAAATATTCTATTACAGTCCGTTATACAGGTAAAAGTAACCATAAAATAGCTATTAGCCAACAACATAATGCCCATGTCTCCTTTCAGTGCCCATGTTCTCTGAGTCCATGCTTCCAGGAATTGGAGCAAAGTCTTAAGCCCCAGAAACTTGTACTATAGTGAGTGATTCGAGTAGTATTCTATGTCTTCAGCAAGCATGTCCATTGGAATAACCAGCTTGGGCCTCTCCTTGCATCTTTCCAGGCAACCATTGACCTTGGGAATTCATAGGCTAGTGGGGTTTTCAGCAGCATGTAAGCCTTCAAAATGTGTAAGGGGAGCCTTTCGAGCTCTCTATGCTCCTTGGGTGGCCTGCTGCAGACCCAGCGCCACCCTGTAGCTCCTTCTAGCGCCCTCTCGTACCCCGCCCTCCCTTGCCGCGCCCTCTTTCTCCCTCTTGTCCATCGCGACCCTCTTATATTATTTAATTTTTATCAAAACCATTAGTGGTCTATTATATAACCATTAACTATCCTAGCTTTGAAAGGGAAACATTACTAGATTAATATCATTAATTTCTCTATGCACCTATATAAATTATGAACACTATCACTCTTTATTAATAAATTCATATTTTTGTAATAGTTTGGTGTTCATGTATTTTATATAAGGAATATTCACTCTTTATTGATGAATTCATTCGTGTCTATCATCCAATTTATCATTTAGTTCATGTGTGAGTTACTATATATAATGAATTGGAATCATATTTTTGTAATAGTTTGGTGTGCATATATGCTACAGGCTTTAAGGTACAAGATTATGTTTTCGCAGTCACCAAATCCTATATTTGCACATGTATTGGATGATAGATTATTAAACTAAACTATACACATAATGTTTTGAGATTATGATTTATGGTGGATGATGTGTCATTTACATTAAATCATAGTCTTAAACTTACCCTCTACACATAATGTTTTGAGATTATAATTTATGGTCAATGGCGTGACATTTGCATTATATGCTTATATTTTTGTGGTTTTATAGATTTTAATTGTTATCCTATCTACTTATATTATTTAATTTTTATCAAAACCATTAGTGGTCCATTATATAACCATTAACTATCCTAGCTTTGAAAGGGAAACATTACTGGATAAATATCATTAATTTCTCCATGCACCTATATAAATTATGAACACTATCACCTTTTTCTCTCTCTGTAGGGCCTCCCTTTACTTAATAACACTTGGATAGGTTAATAAACATATATCACCAACTTCATATAAATTTTAAAGATATTATATGGTTTAAAAATGAATATGTGAGGCTTTTTATGAATAAAACCCTTTCGTAGGGTTTCTTGGGTTACAATTAGGCTAAAAGTTACATTTTAATGGTTTATAGAGTCTAAGAGATTTTTGAATGTTTTAAATTTTTTATAATGACCTATAAAATATTAATCATCTTCTGAATTTTTTACTTAGAGCTCATGTGATGACTTTAAGGATCTATCTCTCCCAACTCTCTCTCAATAAACTTATGAGGTCTACAATTATATTGGATTACATGTTTAAAATTAGTCTTAAGACACCCTTATGACCTTGATAATAATTATAGTGAATAATATGGATGAAAATTAATGTATTAAAAATTAATATCTTTTCAACTAGGACACCTATTGTTTAAGGAGTCTTTTAATAACCTTAGACAGTCTCATTGCTTAACTTAAAAAACAATATACAAGTTTATGGTCCTAATCACGGTGAATTTATCATTACTTGTTTGATTTATGGGACAAAAAACCTTCCTTAAATATGTGTTTAATATATAAATAAAATAAACCAATATTTCTTATTGTTTTCTTACAAAACCAGATTTAGACCTCTTAATTATTCTAGGATTTTAAGTTTCATAAATTTGGTTCATAAAATATAAGACTCGATTCTTATTCCTAACTTCTAAAATAGAGAATAAAAAATCTCCTTGTACCTATTTATTATCAAATTCTATATCATATAACAATTTTTATGTTAAAAAGGGTCTTTTTATGTGATCACAACTAGAGAAAATAGGGAAATTGAAGATTTTAAGAATACAGTTAAACTATTGTCCTTGAATCAATACATATATCACTCAAACATGTTCTCTGTTATCTAAAATTTGGCTACCATATGTTATTAAAATATGAAACTTGATAATAAGATTGTTTAAAAAAATTTATAGGCTCTATTAGGCCATGATTTTGATGTCATTATTTGTCCTTAGGTGATGTCTTACTCTTGGTCCTTAGGTTGTTTCAGGGTATTGGAGGTCTAGTCCAAGCCCAAGAGTCATGATCATAAATTGAAATAGTCTAAAAATTTTCAATATTTTTCAAGCTTTGAAATAACATATTTTTGGTCATATACATTGTCATGTTTTTATTTCCTACATTTTTCAAACTTTGTGGATATTTTGAAGTGTACAATTGGTGGTGGGGTCATCAAAAGGGCGAAGAAAAAAAATTGCAACATTGAAATACACTTGTCAAGGCTTATAAAGTTAGGTTTCAACATGGAAGGATAATTTTTAAAGCATGTGATGATAATTTTAGATTTATTTGGCTTTTTAGATGTAAATTAGAGTTTTATAAGAATTAATGAGCCCAAAAAAGGTAAAAACCTAATAATATCCTCCATCGAGCTCCTTGGCAGCTTGATGAAGAAAACCAGTCTAGGGATGGTATACATAGAAGAAGAAGAGTTAGAGAAAAATATATTATTGGGAGGATCCATATGTCCTTCAACTTCCTTGCATCAATTCTTAGATTAGTTAGTTATACTCTATCAATAATCACTTAGAGTGTTAGCACTATAAAAAACCCCAAAACACCTCTATCATATTTTTCATGGAAAATGGAATTTATTAATTATTGAAATAAAATTTATGGATTTTATATCCTTTTCACTCCATATAAATAATACCTATATATTATATAACAAGGTACCTAGGTTGGATAAGTGAGATATGAAGACATGCTTGTGTGTAGGTATCTAGTGGCAAGCATGACAAATTGTAGGCATGAAGGTTATAATAAATATGAATTTGTGACTGAATATAAGAGAAGAAAATTGTTTGAATATATTAAGCTTATATTAAGTGGCAAGAATACTCAGTAGCTTCATCATGTGGTAGATCTATTAGAGTACATGGTATAAGGGTTTAGGAAGCCTAACCAGGTGCAAAACTTGTACTAGTGTGTATTTAAAGGTAGGATTCTTCTTGATTTGAGAGATATAATCACTCTAAATTTTAATAAAATAGTATTTTATAACATCACACCCATTACATCAATTTAATCAAGCTTGATCCCACCTCCAAACTTGTATCTTATCATCTCATAGAGTTATCCTCAAGTTAGTATGCCAAGCTCTTTGATTGTCTTATATTATTCACTTAATGATTATGATCAAGTTATTAATATTGGAATCACCTATACCATTATATTTATGGTAATAATTATAATAAATTAGATAAATTCCATTATTTACAACCCATTCAATTGTTATTGTAACATTACATGCCAATGCATTATAAAAAATAACTATTGAAGCACTCCAAATCTGGTCAGTAGGCCTTCATAGAAGTTAAAAACAAAATTTTAACCAGCTTCCTTGAGGGATATGGATTCCACCCACCTTGTTACATAATTAGTTGATGTAATCACCCAATTATGGCCAACACATGAGTGTGGATTTATCATGCCAATGAAATCAATACCCCATTATATGAATGGTTGATCCACTTGAATATGATTGAGGGGAAGGGAAGCAAGAAGTTATTTAATTGTAAAAAATACACACTTTTTTCACCTCTTTACCTATTCCTAATATTCCTTAAACAAATTATTAAAATAGTACCCAACCCTCATTATTTTTTTTGTTACGGTCTTAGGTACAATGAGACCTCCAGTTGGTCTATCATGAAATTATTTAAATAACTTGTCAATCTAATTAGTTTAAAAACAAATAAATAACATACCATTAATATGTCTTATAAAGATAAATACATCCAAAATAACATAAGGTATGGAATGAAATCTCAAATCTCTTCTCTTTTATCTATCCAAACCTATATGACACTCACCGGTTTGAAGGAATATTACCATATATTGTGTTCAACTTTGTGAAAGTGAAGATGTAGATGTATCAGGATCATATTGAAATGAAAAACCAAAATATTATTATTCTTTAAGGTCCAGTTATAATTTTTTACAAGACACATTTCCTCTTACTAATTTAGTGGTCTTGATCTCCTCATCACACTCCATGGTGGTGATTATCCATCTGTCCCTCTTCTCATTCAAATTCTTGTTCAAAAGGAAGTATATTATGTTTGTTTGGGTCACCATGACTTTAATCTTGTTTTTAGACACCATATTACTAATTTTTTTAATGCTCCTTAGGATTGAAAACGTTTTATTGTCAATGAAGGTGTATCTCTCTTCATACTCTTCTATCCCTAAACTAGATACATTAATAAGCTACACAAGACCTTTACTTTTCATTTGCATCAACATGGATGAGATGGTGTCAGGAATAAAAAAGGAATAAAAGAATAAATACTTTTATAAGTAAGGATTAATCATTTTTGGTGCTTATTCAATGGCTTGCTTAATGGCCTCAAAACTATATTTTCCTTATTTAGTAAAAAAAACGTTTGATGCTTCTTCAACAAGGATGTAATAAGATTCATAAGGTTATAAAAATTACGTATGAAACTTATAAAATATATAATTTTCCAAAGGAAACTTTTCAAACCTTTCTTATGCTTGGGAAAATATAAAATCAAAATGACACTCACCCTATCAAGGTCTACATCAATCCAATCATTAGATATACTGTGTCTTAATAACTTACCCTCGTGAACTATAAAAACACATTTTTTAGGGTTTTGATAGATTCAATATTGTCTACACCTTTCAAAAATTAATCTAATATGAGGTACGTGATCACTTAATCTCTTTGAGAAAATCATTATGTCATTAAGATATATTAACAACATTTGATTGATCAAACCTTAGAAAGCCATATCCATGGCTCTTTGGATTATATCACATGCATTAGATATCCTGAATGACATTATATTATAGGTATAATTGAACCATTTAGTAGTAAAATATGTCTTATATTTATCTTATTCATTCACCCAGACATGTTTATAACCTAAGTAGCCATCCAAGAGAGAGAAGCATTGAGAACCTACAACCTCTTGAAGAATTTTCTCCATGAAAGGTAAGGGGTGATGATCATTCAATGAAACCCTATTAAAATATTTAAAATACGCACATAATATAATCTCTCCACTCTTATTTCTCATAGGAACTAGGTTTACAACCCATGTATAATGATTAATATGATATGTGATTCTTGATTATATCAACCTAGTTAGCTCTTTTCTCATTAACATCTCAAATTTAGGATTAATAAGCCTTTGTATTTGTCTTATAGGGTTGGTATTTGGAATAAAATATATTTTATTTTGGGATAATTTGGGATCAAACCCCTTAATATTACAATATTTATAAGCATAGACATCATAAAATTATCTACATAACTCAAAAAATGCAGCTCTCTTAGCTAAAGGACATACCATTCCAGGATTAAGAAGTTTGTCTTTGAAGATACCCACCATATCATGATGTTGTTATTTGGTATACATTATTAATTTATCCATTCTCATTTGATCAATCTCATTTAATATATTCTCAAGAGTTAGCATCTATTTGGGAAAATTATTAGACCTTAATTTTAAAATTTGATCTCCATATTATTGTTACATTTTGGCCTTATTTTACAAGAAAACTCATTTTTTTTGTTCAAGAAAACATGTGATTTGAGTGTCAGACTCAAATTTTTTATAAGTGACATCATTATCTAGTATTGATGGTCTCACTACCGCCATGATATGTGGTTGATTTTTTGAGTTCTTAACATCATTATGGATGTAAAATTGAGCTCCCATTGAATCTAACTAATCGGCATGTTGATTCTCTTCCCTTGAAATTGATTGGATGTTAAAGGATTAAAAATATTCATTTCAGTCCCATAATTTATGCTTGTATTAATTCAACAATAGATTTTTGGAAACACTTTTAGCTTTTTCTTGTTGGATAACTAGTTTACTATTTCAAAAAATTTGTATTTTCCTCACTCATTTCTTTATTTCCCATTGAATCCCATGTATAAGAGCCTCATAATCAACTTAATTATAAGTAAAAATAAAATAAAATATAATTTAAAAATAGTAACATTAATTTAAAAGTTAAACTATCATCATACCTACCTCTACTCCATTCTTACTTCTTGAGCCTTCAACAAACAATTTCCATAAAACATCACTATCTTCACTTGGATTAGATAGAGGGTATAGCTATACCTTCTTCAAGGAAAAAATATAAACCAAGACCAACTTATTCAAAATATTTATATGGATCATACCCATGATATTTTGATCCTCACTCATCAAGGAAATGATCTAATATGTATTTAAGAGGAATAATTAGTTCTTGATCATCAAGATGATCCTCTTCATCAATGTTGGTGAAATTGAAATTCAAAATATTTAGATTGAATGGCTCAAGATGAAATTAGACATAATATCAGATCTAATTTTAAGCTTAGTGACATATATAGTTCTAAAATTCATGTATGATCATTCAGATGATAAATAACCTCAAATTTTGGCAGTGAATTCTCTTAGCAAGAAAAGAACAAAATATGGTGGCGCATCCACTAAAATAACATCTTGATCAATGAAGAGATTAGGAAAGACATGAAGAGTAAGGCTCATACATTTGATCACACCCATAGTCTTAGTAGATAAATAATCTAATTACAAGACACATTTGGAATTAGGTTCATACTTTATCCCTATACTATCATCTATTTGTTTAGGAATCACTAAGCTACTTGCCCCACTATCTATCATACAATTGTGTACTATAAAATCTCAATTAATAATTAAAACATTAAAATGAGGTGGAATACCATATTTTATTGGATTCCCATTAGTAGCTATCATATTATTTATGAAAACTTCACTTTTTCTTATAGCTTATGTTCTTGGAAGGCTGAACTTTGATAATTCCTCTTGAAGTATCTCTCTTTGGCCAATAAAAACCAATGTGTCCCACATATAAATGGTTACATTTACCTTCTTCATTTGGTATATAGTGTTGATGAAAGAGTTGTTATGTATTGGTTGTCCTTTAAGAGCTTTTATAATTTTTTGAGGCTACATAGACTGTTGTATTAAACCACCCTTCACATTTTCATTTTTTTGAGTCTCTTGAGCCTTATGAGCTACATTTACATATATTATTATTTGATACATAGAAGACAGTGAATTCAATTTTACCCATCTCTTGATCATCAACAATTTATCTCATTTTATACCTTGTATTGGATACTATATAAGTATCACTATCCTTAATTTTTCTTCCCAATTTATTTATTGAATACTAATATCCCTCTTGTTGTGTTACCAATGTAGCATTTTATTTTAATTTCACTCCATTGGTCATAACCTGATTTGACATGTTAGCTTGTGTCTTATAAATAATTAATTCATTTTATGCCATACAATATTTATTAAACATTTCTCCTTGATTAGATGGGTGATTAGGAGGCTAATTCCATTGAGAAGGTCAATCATGCTCTTATACCAAGTTTATTTGATTAGGTGCTATCACTTTATAAGTGTATTCAGTAGTGGGATTGTAGCTACTATATGGTCTAACATTGATAATATCCCCTTACACTTGATAATTGCCTTTGAAATATGGCATCTTTATCTTATAGGAATGATTGGATTGATATGGTGTTTTGTAAGATATAAATTATTGATCTAGCTTCCTCTTTATTATCACCATATATTTTTCAAGAGTCTTGAATAATTATTTCTTTCTATCACTTGCTTTGTTTAGTTGACTAGGAGTATATAACTCATGACTAGTTTTAATAGGAATGGGAGTAAGAGTGGTAGTAGGGGGTTATATATCAGGAAAAAATGGCATGGGAAACCTAAGGTATATATTTCCATCCTTTATGAGGTAATTTTATTCTTTTATGTCAAGTTCATAGGCTTCACATAAGTTTTTTCCTCCCATGGATTGTATCATAATAACTATGTCACTTTTAAATACCTTGATATAGTAGAGGAATCCATAATTTGGAGTGGGTCTCAAAATAATTGGGGTATTATCCCATGTTTTTTAGAACATAGAATTGAATTCTTGTGGATTCTTCTTGATATTAATCAATTTTTCAACTAGTGACAAATGATCACTCTTATCTTCAAACCTCTTACTCAAATTCTTTACCAATTCATCCCATGAGTTGATTGAATTAGGATTAAAAGTCCTATACCAATCCAAATATTTTCCCTTGAATGATATTTATAAAAATTTAAAGGCTACATTCTATTGGGTGAATTTTTCTATATTGCAATAATTAGCCATATCTCTTATGTGCTCAATGAGTTTAATAGTGTTCCCTCCACTGAAGTATGGGACACTCTTGAGGGATGCCATATGTATGCCATCACATTTTTAAAGGTTTATATGAGACCCAACATTTTGAGGGAACAAAGGGAATATTTTAGGCCATATTTTTTGGATTTGTGAAATCTTTGAATATATGATAAGTGAAGCTTTCTTCTAGGTTTCTTGGTATAAGGAAAATTATGGAGAAATCTCTTTTTATTGACAAAAATAGAGGTAATTAAACAAACTAGAAAAGGAATACCTTGGGGCCTTGACTTTGTTGTCATCTTTGGCATGAAAAATAAATTTATAATCTATAACCAAGAGATAATAACTTGATAGAGTCGTCAAATGTTACATGAAGGAGGCTATTACAACTAAAAAATTGCTAAGACCAACTTCAACCTTGGATAACCTTGTTAAAATTCAGTCCCAATGGGCATGATAGAACTATTACGTATCTAATTTTCACTATTAGGAATGTTGTTCAAGCCTTCCTAGCTAGATGAAAGCATGGGGAAAATTCTAGTTTATGGGTAACATAATAAGTTGATTGAACCTCTAGATTAGGTTAGATCCCTTGATGTTTCACTCAAGATTGTAACAAGTTTATCACACTTCCAAGGAAAAATGATATAAAAGAGCTTAAAAAAAACCATGGAGTTGATGCACCAAATATATGGTCTTCTATTTTTTATTGTGATCACTATTAAATGACAAGTTATAATCTGATTTTGTAGCTTTAAAGTATATCCTACCATACTAGTGCTTATATTTAAGGTCCATGGTTATTAAAACAACTAAGGTGATTATTCAAGGCACTTAAGAGTAGACACTAATGGTATTTCAACACTTAAACTCAACAAACCATTTATAAAAATTCAAGGAAATACTCTCATTATCATAAAAACATTCCTCAAAAATTAATTCAAAAGCACTATATGCAAGATGAAAATATTATAACTTAGCTTGAATTAATTTCAAATCTAAATACAAGCCTTAAAATTGGTAGGTCTTCACCATCACCAGTATTAAGATACATTCAATGCCTTTCAATGATTTAGTTATAGATGAAATTGTAAAATAGAGAAGGATGGGACAAGAAGAGAACTCATGAGATGACTATAATGATCATATCAGTTAAAAAATAGAGAAAGAGTGACACCAATATTACAAAATATGTGTTGTCATCTTGCCTCTTAGCCTTGTAAGATATTTTTTGATGTAAATATTCATAAGGATGGCCTATTGATATAGAGTCATTAGGGATAATTAATCAATATGATCATCATTTGATTCTCTATTCAACTAACCACATGCATTAAATGGTTTGTCATTCAACATTCCTTATCTAGTTCACTCTATCCCTTAAATCCTTGGGCTTAAGGGTCTATTTAGCATAAATACCTATTATTTTTAATATTCAAAACATATATTCATGAAATTAGTATCATTATTTTCATTCATATTCCATATCTATTCTATTCAACTCTTTTCTTGACTCAATCATGTTTTATGCTTTCACTAGGTTTCAAGGAACAAAATTAAAAATAGATGACAAATTTCCAACCTTAATGAATATGTAGTCTTAAATTATGATATATAACCTATCAATACCACTCTTAATTAATCCAAATCATTTCAACAATGTTTTTCACTTCTCAAGCATTCTACAACTTTTAGGCTTGTAGCCTTTTTCCTAAGGTTTACCTTTTCTTGACTAAATTTATGAACTCATTCAATGATGTAATAAATTTTTTGGGATTATTTTTTTATCATTGAGATGTATGAAAAATTTCATTTCTTGATCATTCTTATATATATAACTTCCTTCTTTAATTAACCCTCAAATAGGCCTAGTTAGCCCTATTCTAACCCTACATGCCTCAAATCCATATTGTATGGACTCATTTCACTCTAAAATATCGTTATTCATGGTTTTCACATTAATTAAGGTAGGATTAATTTTTTTTAATCATTTTATAATGGTGCAATATCTCATAATCTCTAAAACCCTAGTTCTAGGGTTGCACTTGCTTTACATAGGGTCGAGGCCATTCAAAATTCACTATTTTGAGTTTCATAATGATTAAAAAGGTTAATCTACCACAAAAGTTTTTGTCTTGAGCTTAATAAACTTTAAATATAATATATATATCTCTCTTGACTTTTTTTACTCATCTAAACATGGGAATATAGGTCTCTTCTATCCTTTGTAAGACTTGACAACAGGGGTTTACATACTTATGAGTTTCAAGGGCTTGTATATGGAATTTTAAAACTCACAACAGATTTATCACCCCCATAACATATATTAAAATAAATTAAATAACTATCACATGCATTTTATACAAGAAAATTCTTGTTCTCTACTTTTTGAGCGCACATAAAAAAGGTGTCATATAGGGCTATTACAATAGTCAGGTTTACTTCTCCATTTTCAAGGTTCCCAAAATGTAATCAGTATATTCATACCACTATTTTAATATTTAATAAACTTTTCCACAACATAATTTCAATTTCATACCTAATAAAGATAGGATTGGGTTTTAACTTTCACCATCACTGAGACTGTGAATTCAAATAGGGTATATTGTATGCATCTTGGAAATCAATCCTTGAATATATTTCCATACATTATATATTTTCACAATTATTATATCGATACCAAGAACACATTATTATAACAAACATTTCTTCACTCTCAATGTGGGATTCTTTCTTTATCCCAAATAGTTGTTTCCCTCAAAATAGGGGTTCTATTATGACTAAGTTTACTCTACTTATCTATCTGAGTAATTTTATGACACCATATAGGGTGTAAATAATTTACTAAACCTTATTCTTAATCATATTATTAAAATTATACCATTATTTATAATATATCATCCTTTCAATCTCAAGAAATAGTAGGCTAACTCATTGACCTTATCAGAGTATGAGTGTGCACAAAATCATTGGTTTGACACAAATATCTTAAGATGTTTAGCCCTTCACAACCTCATATATGTCTATATTATTTCAAAAAAGACATATATATATATATATATATATATATATATATATATATATATATATATATATATATATATATATAAAAGTCTTCATACATTTATATAAACATTCGTATGGATAACCACTTCAAACACATTCCTTGTAAGTCTAAGGTTTACAACTAATGTGGATTGTCTTCAAAAATTAATCCAACAACCTAAAATCATTACACTACAACAAGAAATTAATGGCCTCCAAGGACTTGAAGATAAAATCAGTCCCAATACAAAATAAACAACACAATATACATGAGTATCTTTCTATTTTATTTATGGAATTTTATTCTTCATTACAAAATAGTCCTTCTGAGGACCTAAATTCCTTCTTAAGGAGATTTTTAAAATTTATTATTTATTAGACTCTCCTCTCTTCTTGGAGACCACATACCTCTCCTCTATGCTATCTATCTATAAATACAATGAATTTTCTTCCCAAATCCAACATAGATTTTGGTTAGTTATACCAACTTTCATTCATAATTAACTTTTTAACATATAAAAGGGACTTTATTGAGTTCATATGGATTGATTGGAACATTACACATGAGATACATTAAAACAACTTATTTAAGAATTAAATGGACCTCCTATACCAACTATGTTCATCCAAATACTTCAACCATACAAAGTGATCTCTTAGACTCTATTGTTATATTTGAATTTTCAAATCCTTGGTTTTGGAGGGAAATCTCTAAACACTCCAATACTCAGTTATAAGACTCTAAATGTTTCCAAATGACCTCAAAAAAATTAGTATACCTACAAAGGTCCCTTAAAAGACATTATCACCTAATCATTGACCCACTTTTGACCCCTAATAAACCAAACACAAATTTTGACAACTTTTGGTTGATGCTCTTGTATCATACTCCATAGGAGGAAGAAAACTTGTGTCTCCATATTTATTTAGGTGTTGTCCAATTTATTATTTTAGGTTCCTCTATGGTCACATGATTTCTATGCTTAATTCTTTTCTCTTTCTTGCTTCTCACATTCGTGTACTTCTTCTTGTATTTGTCTAGCTTCCTTGTCCATCCATCTTCAAACTACATGAAATGTTCCAAATGTTATAGCTCCTTACTTTCTTCACATTCCACTTTTAATATGTCATATTTAATCTTATCATACTCAACTATAACTGGCTTGTATGCTTTTGTCTTCCCCATGCCTAATTTATGCCTTCTTTTCTCATCAATCTCACTTGTGGCTTGCTTGCTCTATGATTAATATTCATTATTCATGCTATCATCTCCTTCATTAGGATCTAATTTGTCTCTCATGTATCTAAATTTTTTTCTTTTACTTATCTACACTCTCTTTTTCTACATCTTTAAACTTATTCACATTTCTATGCTCTTTCCTTTCATCTTGCTCACAATGCAAGAAAAATTCCTCATTCTATTCATACTCACCATAGTATAATATTTTTTGGCTCCCTTTTGACCTACCATTTCCATGTTTATCAAAAAAAGATTCATATCTACTTTGATCCATTGAGTAACTCACCTTTTTGACTGGATGTTTCCCCATTTTCTTGTTTATTTACTCTCCTTTTTGCACAAATTTGTGTGCTTCTCTTTACTTCTACTTATTTATTTTTTCCTTGAAATTTTATTACTATAAATCATACATTTTCATCATCTTGAATTGTCTGAATATGTCTTCCAACATCCTCAAATCTTATTGCAACGTTTATACATCTAATTCTTCAAAATCTTCATTGAACTTTGGCTCACATTATTCTTCACTTGTTTGGACAAATTCTTGTACCTTCTTGGGCTGCCACTTGATTCCCATTTCATCTATTTCATGCCTCATACATGTACTCTTTAGCATTCCAACTTGGTATACCTTTCCATTTTCCTTTCGTTTCCACATTTCTGCCTATCTTCCACTTGTCCTCTTCCTTTGTTTGACCTCTTTTTGAGGTTCACCTTATTCTTATATTCACATGTTTGTTTCATCTGCTTAGGCTACACATATCCATGCCCATGTTATCATTTTGAGGGCTGAAATATATTATTCTTTTCCTCAATTTGTATATTATCTTTCCCTTCTTCATATATGTAATCAAATTCAACATTCAAACATTCATTGACCTCCAATGGAAAATACTACAAGATTATATCTTCTTTGATGTCTTCATGGGTGAAATTTATTTACTCTTTATATACTTCTTCTCTTGTTTCAAATGATAGGCTTAGTAATGTGTCATATAATTCCTCTTTCTCTTCATTTTAAACATGTAAAATGCTCTACATCTCTAACTCTTTGTCATCTTCAAGAGATTATTTCTCTTTGTCATCCTCTTGGCACTTGATGGGTGCTATTATTGACCTATTAGTAATAAACTTTGAGGCCTCATTCTTTGCCTTCACCAACTTCTTCTTAACACCTAAAAATAGAAACTCAAAAAAAATGTTAGTATATAAAATGAGAGATCACATGGTCTCTTTGAATGCCTTTGACATAGGCATTATCCTTCTCTTCCTATTTTCACTCTCATGTCCTCTCCTTGGAAATTATTTATCATTTTTTTTCATATTGATGAGAACCCTCTTCTAAAATTCATCTTGTTTCTAACTTGGCAACATATCTCTTCTCATGCATCTTTGGGTTGTCCTCTTTTTCTTATTCTCATCTTTTAAGACACCTTTATTGTTCTTTCTTCTTCTCACAAGTGATTATATTGGAAACTTTACCCTTTTCTTCATATGCCAACTAGTCTATTGGCTTTCTAATTCTTTTATGAGATTTAACATGAGTTAAATCCTCTATAATCCTTGCCTCCATTATTTTCTTATGTCCTCTATTTCCCTTTCTATATCTCTCTCCTCCATTTCTCTTTGCTTTCTTAGCCTATTTAGACCTCCTCTTAGATGGTCTATGAATCTTGCCTCTTAGACCTCTTTTGGGCCTTTCCTCTTCTTTGAGTCCTCACATGGGACCTCTTATTAACCTTATTAACTCTCTTTTTGAGTATTTTTTATTCCCTCTTCTCTCTTAGAGCTTCATTTCTCTCTTTTCCCTCTATCTCTTTTAGCCTTCTCTTTACTAGCTTCTTGTCCTTCTCAAAGAACTTTGGGGATTTTATCTCTTCACTATATCAATCATCTTCTCCTTTATACTGACCTTCTTAGATTATAATTTTAACCTCCTCTTCTCACTCAACACACTAAAAGTTAATTCTCATGCACAACTCATATCACTATGCATTATTGTCAAATAAAAAAAATGTAAATAATTAAAAACAAAAAATTTACCTAAGCATACCTTGTAGAGGAATTAGGGATAAGTACTTAATATCATCATCATCTAATTCTCTATTCAACTGACCACTTGCATTATATGGTTTTCCATTCAACATTCCATATCTAGTTCAATTTATCCCTTAGTTCCTTGGGATTAAGGGTATATATAGAATAATTCCTCATTAATAATAATATTAAAAACATTTATTCATTTCATTAGTTCAATTTATGTCATTCATAATCTATATCTATTTTGTTTAACTCTTTTCTTGACTCAATCTTGTTTTATGCTTTCACTATGTTTTCATTCCTCAAGTCTCAAGGACTAAAACTAGAACTAGGTGACAAAGAGTCATGCTTAATTCAAAAATAGTCTTAAATTATGATGTATTACATATTTATACCCCTCTTAAGGAATCCAAATCCTTGCAACAACTTTTTCCAATTCTCAAGCATTCTACAACTTTTAGGCTTACAACCCTTTTCTTTAGTTTTACCTTTGCTTAACTAAATTCACACTCATTTGATGAAGTAATCACGTTTATGGGCTTATTTTGTCCTAATTGAGATGTACAAAGATTTTCATGTCTTTACCATTCTTCTAACTATGACTTCTTCAATTTACCCTCAGATAGGCTTAATTAACCTATTCCAACCCTATAGGCCTGAAATTGATACTGTAAGGACTCACTTCACTCCAAAAAAACATTTTAAATTTTTTTAACATTAATTAAGGTAGGATTATAATTTTTTTTAATCTTTTTCCAAAAGTTCAATCTCGTATAATCTCCAAAAGTGTAGTTTTAGGGTTACAATTGCCTTCATAGACCCGAGGCCATTCAAAATTCAATATTTTGAGTTTCTTGATGTTTAAAAATGTCAAACCATTATAAAAATTTCTATCTTCATCTTAATCAACTTTAAATATAAGATATAAACCCATTTTGACTTTTTTTACTCATCTAAACATGGGAATGCAGGTCTCTTTTATCCTTTACAAGACTGACATCAGGGGTTTACATAATTATGAGTTTCAAGGGCTTGTATATGGAAATTTCAAACCCCCAACACATTTATCACCAAATATTAGATATTTAAGTCAATGAAATCACTAACACATGCATTTTATACAATAAAAGTCTTGTTCTCTACATTGTGAGTGCACATAAAAAAGGTCTCCTACAAGCCTGTTACAATAGTCATGTTTACTTCTCAATTTTCAATTTTACCAAAATGTGATCAGTAGATTGATTTGATTATTTGATTATGGAGTAAACTTCTCCAAAACATAATTTCAATGTCATACCTATTAAAGATAGGAATGGGTCTTAATTTTCACCAACATTGAGATTATGTATTCAAATAGGGTATAATGTATGCATCTTGGAAACCAATCCTTGAATATATTTCCATAAGTTATAGATTTTGATCAATATTCTATTCATACTGATAAAACATTAGACTAAAAACCATTTACACTTTCTCAATTTGGGATTCCTCCTTCATCCCAAACAAAGGTTTCACTCAAAGTAGGGGTTCTATTATGACTGAGTTTACTCTCCTTATCTATCTAAGTACTTTTATGAAACCATATGGGGTGTAAAACCTTTAATAAACCTTATTATCAATCATGTGATTAAAACTAAACCATTAGTTCCAATATATAATCCTTTCAATCTCAATAAATAATAGACTGACTCCTTGACCTTACCAGAATATGAGTGTACACAGAATCAAGGGTTTGACACAAAATATATTTAGATGTTTAGAATTAAAAAACCTCATAGAGGTCTGAACTATTTTAGCAAAGATAGAAATATAATTATTGATACATTTCTCTCACCATTCCTATGGAGAACCACTTCAAGCACATTCCTTGTAAGTCTGAGGTTTATAGCCAATGTAGAGTGTGTTGAATAATTGATCCAATGACCTAAAATCATTACACAAGAATAATAAATTCATGGCCTCCAAGGCCCTAAATATAACATAAATACCAATACAAAATAAAGAACACAATATATAGGAGTATCTTTCTCTTTTATTTATGGAATTTTGTTCTTCATTACAAATCAGTCCTTCCAAGGACCTAAATTCCTTCTTGAGGAGATTTTTACAATTTCTTCTTTCTTAAACTATTATCTCTTATTAGATACCACCTACCTCTCTACACTATCTATCTCTGAATACAATGAATTTTCTTTCCAAATCCAACGTAGATTCTTGTTTAGTTATACCAACTTTTATTCATAACTAACTTTTTAACATATAAAAGGGACTTTTTTGAGTTCATATGGATTGATTTGAACATTACACATGAGATAAATTAAAACCCCTTATTTATGAATTTATTGGATTTCTTATAGTAACTATGTTCATCCAAACACTTCAACCATACAAAATGATCTTTTAGATTCTATTGGTATATTTGAATTTACAAATCCTTGGTTTTGGGGGGAAATCTCCAAATACTCCAATACTCACTTATAAGAGTTTAAAGGTATATAAATCACCTTTAAGACATAAATGGACCTTAATAATTCCATTTTCATACATTATCACGTAATCATTGACCCACTTTTAACCCCTATTGACCCAGACACAAAATTTGATAACTTTTGGTTGATGTTCCTGCATCACATAGGATGCCTTCTTGGTAAATGAAATGCCTTATTGATCATAAAATTCTAATTGATTTAACTATATAATTTTTGGGATAGTTAAAATATCCTCAATTAAAACTTGTAATCCTTAAATATCCTATGTACCAGCCTTGGTCTCTTGCAATGCTTCCTTTTATTTTTTGTGAGATTGGTATTGAACTTAATTACTTATTCACTCTTTTTTGTCAAGGCATACATTCCAAAGGAAGGTATAGTTTTGTTACATGATAGGCCTATATTATAAATTTTTTCTTCAATGAAGATTTTATTCTAGGTCATGGATATTTGTTCAATCAATGGAAGACATATTGAAATTGGTCTTCACTCATGCTAGTCAATAGAGCAGAGAGAGAGAGAGAGAGAGAGAGAGAGAGAGAGAGAGAGAGAGAGAGAGAGAGAGAGAGAGAGAGAGAGAGAGAGAGAGAGAGAGAGAGAGAGAGAGAGAGAGAGAGAGAGAGAGAGATTCCTTGTCATGAAGGTTCTAAGTAGGTTTTAAGGTTGATTATGATATTTATAAATTATTTGTGACTCTTATTTATAGTTATGTTATGTTTATGGGTTTATTAAGGTGTTTTTTAACTTATTTTATCATTAAAAACCTGCATCTATTCCATCCCCTTCTTTCTTGAAACCATACCATCCATGATTCTTCATTAAGGGCTAGTTAATTGCTTACATTATATAATATGACTATATAAACCTCTTAAATAACTTTAATATGTATTTATTATCTCCATGTTTTCTCAAATACACTCTATAATTTATTGGGAGATTTTATCCAACTCAAAACCCTACAAATAAGCTCAAAAAGGAGCTTTTCAGGTCATTATCTATACAACTCCAACACACACATGCCATAACTTTGATTACTAAGATGAATATAATAATTTTATAGGTTTTAAAAGTGATTTTAAGTTTATTTCCATACATTTTTACTCCATATAGGTCTTATTCATTCCATGAGGTCATGTTCAGGATTTAATAAGGTGTTTAGGGTCACATAGATTTTTAGGGATAGTTCATAAAGCTGTGTGATTTTATGAATGAAATAATAATAATAATAATAATAATAATAATAATAACAATAATAATAACAATAATAATAATAACAACAATAATAATAATAATAATAATAATAATAATAATAATAATAACAATAATAATAATAATAATAATAATAATAATAATAATAATAATAATAATAATAATAATAATAATAATAATAATAACAACAACAACAACAACAACAACAACAACAACAACAACAACAACAACAACAACAACAACAACAACAACAATAATAATAATAATAATAATATCAAGTGGAAAAAAAATACTTCCACAATATGATCAATATTCCTTGCACTTCATCATATAAGTTCACACGTACAATAAATCAACCTTTTTTATGCATAAAGCTGTGTGATTTTATGAATGAAATAATAATAATAATAATAATAACAACAACAACAACAACAACAACAACAACAACAACAACAACAACAACAATAATAATAATATCAAGTGGAAAAAAATACTTCGACAATATGATCAATATTCCTTGCACTTCATCATATAAGTTCACACGTACAATAAATCAACCTTTTTTATCCATAAAGCTGTGTGATTTTATGAATGAAATAATAATAATAATAATAATAATAATAATAATAATAATAATAATAATAATAATAATAATAATAATAATAATAATAATAATAATAATAATAATAACAACAACAACAACAACAACAACAACAACAACAACAACAACAACAACAATAATAATAATAATAATATCAAGTGGAAAAAAAATACTTCCACAATATGATCAATATTCCTTGCACTTCATCATATAAGTTCACACGTACACAATAAATCAACCTTTTTTATCCATACAAGCATTTGAAGAGGGTTATTTAACAATAAATTAAATCTAAGTGTTTGTTTTAGACCTGAAATACTAAATAAAGGTATTTTAAACATAATATGATATTTTATAATTATTTCATGAATTAATTCACCTCTTAATCTATTAAAACATTCCATGATCCCTAGTCAAGGGTTTATAGCTAGTCACACTAAAGTGACCCTAATAGGGCTTTCCCAAATAATTTCATCCTTATCAGTGGTTCAAAACCTCATGGAATAATATTTAAAGATATAAATCACTGTTTTAGACTCATAAATCCTCAAAATACAAAAAAACATTCAAGTTTTATTCAATTCTCATACACATGCATGTTTGTGATCATTTAGGCCTAACTAGGCCTCTTGACCCCTTCATGGATATATTTTATGTTTCAATGTATTCATCTAAAAATTAACACACCTTTCTTCAATTTACCTATAATAGGTCTGTAGGTGTTTATAGGCTTTTGACTGTAATTATAATGTTTGATCTTCTCTATTTAGCATCTTTAACACTTTAGTGATATTGAAAAATATTGGATATATTAATCATATGATTATTGAATTTATAATTACCTCTCAACATCTTATTTCCCTTCTCACATATGTCTTTTGATCATGTTGCCTACAACTAACATGCAGGTAATCATTAACTCTTCTTGAGTGTATGTTCACCAAAGTGAATTCATTGAACTAGTTTAGCTTTATTGAGATATTTATGATAATATTTAAATTTAAATAAATTTTATTTTTTACCCATAAAACTTATTGGTTCTTAAAAACCCCCTTCATCAACAATTTTTGCTCCTACTTCTTACTACATGTTTGTAGGTGGTTCTTAAGACAACAAACTTTCTCTTCTCTCTTATTTTGCATTCTTGACTCTTATGTTTTTACACTGATGGAATTATGGGAATAATTATTTATTTTTTTATACCCTTTTATTCTTTCAAATGGATTACAACTACCCTAAACATTCATTTGAGACCTTCACAATCCTCTTTTAGGATCACACAGTCCATTCTAGCTCACATAGTCCATTTGAATGCAAAATTAGTTAAGGTTATAATATTTCATAACTATTTATGATGTTTGGATAACCATTATATAGGATTTAGAGATAAAATTTTAATTCCAATAAAGTTATATGAACTTTTATTTCCTATAAAATCACTGTTATGCGAATTGCATGCATTGTATTACTTTATAGTCACTTGGACCTCATTCTCTCAATATAAGCCTAAGTATTTTAAGTTTTAAAGAATTTTATATATTATAAAAAATGAAATATGATATAATATTATTATTTAAAAAATTCCATATATATCCCCCATTGAGACCATTTAGTGCCAATATTAACCTACAAGTCTTCACACTTGTAGGTTCACAATCTTCTCTTTGGACTTCGCTTCAAGGAAGAGACTAGAATCTATGAATCCAATGGCTTTCCAATTTTGAATACCTATTGATAAATATATTTAATTAAATATTTTTATATTTATTTTCTTAAATTATCTTATACATTGACAACATATCCACACTTGACCAGGGTTATCACGATCATGGTTGCTAGTTTTAACAGTTCAACTATGCATGCATAATTATCCACTTTCCTTGAAGTCTATACATTAAATTATGTATGAAAAAGTTTAACAGATATTTTTAAGAGTTTATAAAATATTAAACATTTAATTTAACTCATTACATACACCAATACACTTCACATATTATTACAAACATGAATGTCATGTTCAAACTAGCAAATAAAGGCTATTGGATATTACACCAAACATGAACATGAATAAACATGAGATAACATGATATTATAAGAGAAAATAAGTGTTAAAAATACTATACTCAATAATTTTCATGCATTCATTATCCTTCATAACTCTATATTTGTAGAAAACTAACCTTGGTGGGGTTTTGAATCCTCAGTATACACCCTTAACTTCTTAACAATTTTTCATAAAGTTAACAAACCTAACCAGAAAAATAATGCAAGAATGTATAATGGAATTAGGGTCCATTATTATACCAGAGAGCTTGGTATTATTATTTTTCTCTCCTTATATTAACATCTATAAAAATTTGGCCTTTTAACACTGCCAAGAAACTCCATACAAAAAAGATGAAGTGTTTTAGCTTGTTTAGCTTTGTAACTACACTTATTTCATGGATTTGCATCTATGAATAACATTAGGACCCTTTTGGGATTTTATTACATTTTCCATAAATATAAAACCACTATAAAATACCTTTGAAATCTTGATTTATTCAATAATCTAGCTATTCTACCCATTCAAACTATTGGAGATAGTGAACCAGGTCAATATAAAGTTTCCCATAACTTGTATAGATGTGGAGGAGTATTCAAAAATGTATCACACCTTTATTTTCCTAAAACTCTTTCAAACATCTCATTTGGATGTTAGAAAATGATAAATGGTAAGTTATAAATAGATTCCAATTTTGGAAAATAGTTTCTTAAGAATTTTGGAGGATATGTATGGATAAGTACAACATGACATCATTACAAAGGTGTTAGATGACTTAAAAATAGCCCTATTCCAAGATATAACTTTCACATTTTCTCTTTCCTATTAAGTATCATCTCAACATTGGAATTTAAAATGAGACTTAAGTAGATGACATACCTTAATCTTATCAAAACTACCTTAATCTCTTCAAATTTATTTAAAATACAATGTGATCAACTTACTAGTTCTTATCTTTGGTGAATTTTGTCAGGTTGAGATCATGGTTGTTCTTGGAAGGGTCACCCCTTTTCCTCCTTGATAATGATTCCTAATTAAATTGACTTTAAACATAACCTTAAATTTATCAAAATTACCTTAAAAAATGTCAAACATATGAAGAGACTATAAATAATGACCATTTTATGATAATACAAAGTGATTTAACCCTGCTACTCACTAGACCATCCTAGAGAACCTTGTAAGTTACCAAGGAAGACACACTAACTATCATATTCGATCATTAATAATCAATACAATACCTTTGTAATGGATGTAATTAAAGTTACGATCATATACATTAAAGTTTCTAAATTTTTATTACATGTAGTTGTATAATAGGTAGTCAACTATTGTATATGCATTCTGATCCATTTTAGGTTTGGATTTATATGTGTAGGTGGTGGATAAAATTTAATATAGTTTTATTAAATAATAATACATTTTTCTAAATGTGTTGAATTGTCCTCATTTCACTTCCTTAACATAGACCTTTAAAATAATAAAAAGAGATGTGTACTATGAAAAGTTAGTTGACTCAGGATACCAATTGAGGAGTTGTGAATACATATATCACTGGTTTAGAATCATAGTAAATATAGTTATATTTGAATATGAGTTTAATTTAAAGTTATATATTCATGTCATATTTCTATTGAAATGTAACTTAACTAAAATAACATTCACCTAAACCATTTTTTGGTACACATTGATGATGTCACAAGGCTTATATAACAATTGATGTATTAAGGTGAAATATCAATAAATATTGTAGGAATATATTTTATAAATATGGCTCAACATTGAGAATGGATGATTTGTTATTCATGGTAGATAGCTATGTAACTTGACACATCTCACTTGCTAAAATTACTAGGATTGACGTGTATAAATATGTATCTCTAGGACAAGAAACATGAAGGATGAGAATGGATGTTTAAAAAAAGAAAAAGTCACAATGAATGAAATGATGTGAAGGTAGGAAGGAAAACCCAAAAAATAAAGGACTAATTTGATGATTCACCTATTACATCCATGATGAATTCAGTGGGCTTTTAAATTTGAATCAATAGAAATAGATTATCAGAATAAATTTAGACTATACATAAAATGGATGACTAAGACCCAAATATTAAAAGAAAATAAATTAGATAGAATATTAAATATTTTTAGAGGGCCAAAGGCCAGATAGATATTAGTGTGGGATAGAAAGTGTGTAAAATAAATGAAATATACATAAGTGGACCAAGTCTGACTAAATATGTAAAAGACACACCTTAAAATGGTCTTCTACCGAAATCTATTATATACATAATCCCTTATTTATATGTGTGTATGTGATGTGAATGAATGTATTAGGATATTTATCATAATGCAATCAACACATTTTAAAATTACATAGATTAAATATAAAACACATTAAGATTCACCAAAGGGTACAATAGGTTATGTTGTAATCCTCATAAATTAAATACTTATAGAGATTAACAATGAAATAGTTTGAATTTGTTGAAATGTTGGAAAAGACTTGAAGAATGATATTAATTTCATGTCACATGACACCATTTAAAATAGTAAATAAAATCAAATACAATCAAATGTGGACCTACAACTATACACACACAGACCATCACATTCACCTACAATCATATCAAGAAGAGACACATGTTTGGTCAAAATGAAGATGGAAGATTATTAAAACTTTTTCAAAGGATAAAAGAGAAAAAGTAAGTTATAAATATTTTAAAAAATTAATTTTCAACCTTTTGTGATTTTTTTTGAGTTTTAAACTAAATACATAATCAAACACCTAAATGACTACCTATAAAATTGCCTAGTAGTTCAAGTGGTGTTCTAACTTGAGAAAAGAAGAAATTTAGAATAGTAGGATGTGTCTTGGATAGATATATTAAATTATAAAATTTAATTTGAGTTCAATAAGATCCTAAAATAATTATTAAAATAAGTGATTTAAACAAACTTACTTTAACCCCTACATAGATAGTCAACTTGCCACATATAACCCTGCTTGCCCATATTAGATGTGCTTATTTGTTTTGAGAGAGGATATAATTGTGGATAGAGTAAAATCACATTTAAATTATATTATAATTGTAACATGACCCCATATAACCTTTATATTCAACAAAATGGTGTCAATGTTAACAAGCTTATTTAAGCATTATAAGCCTAAGGCCATATACATAGACCTACACTTATAGTCATAAGACTAGTGATATGTAATGGGTGATATAAGAACATAAATGAAATAATAATTTTTTTTAAAAACTAGATATATACATTATATTATTTTTTTAACTCTCTCATCAATGAGAATAGGGTCCAACACATTCAACAAGGTGCGCTGGCATCAGTTGGCTTATAAACCCTACCTTTGGGTAACCTATCCCATAAAAATAAAGGAGATAGATTGAATAATGAAATAAAATTGAATAGGTTATCATATTATGTAATTATTATATTTAGGTATTAGTCTACAAGTTAAGGCCCCAAATAAGCCATTTTGACCTAAAACCATCACCAAGATGCATATAATTCATATGCAGCCACTCGAGAGACTCCAAATTTTGATTATATATTCCTTGAGAAGATGAATGGTGGAAAAATTAGTTTGGATGTGTTTTATATCTCTCTATAATTCAATCATATATAATTGGTTCTAGGGAAGAGGCGTTGTCCTCTATGAAAAATCATTAAGAACTTGTCACACCTTAAACCCTCCTAAAATCTTCCTTGTGACTGGATGTGAGAAATAGATCCTAAAATGGATTACTAAAAACCTTTAAATTAACTAGGTAACATTATTAACTCTCCTAATCACATAAAAATGGTACTAGTTGGCATGTGCAAAGGCATAATTATAGCAAATGGTCATAAATACATGGTTGTAGGTGTGTTTATGAGTGTGTAAAGTAAAAATTGGTTTAAAAATAAATAATAAAGGTATATAAAGACTTTTAATTGGTTATAAAATCATAAAAAAATTATTAATGTCTCATACATGGGTATATAAGCTCTACAAGTCATCAAGTCGGTGAAGAAGGTGAAAAATGCAGTGTTTGCTAGTCAAAAGGCCTATCTACAAGCCTATGAAGTACAAGAGGAGAGATATTTTAAGAATATGGAATATTTATAAGTTTTTTTAAACCTTAAAAAACTATTTTATATAACTATATCCAAAAAAATTCTTATTAAAACACTCCAACTGCCTCTCAATCCTGTTCAAACTTATAGGCTAGGGTTTTGGCCTTTTCATGGTTCACATATCCATATAGGGTTTCAAGAGACAAAAATTGGAATAAAGCATGGTAATGGGATGGGTATGGTTAATAACACACTTAATATATGTTTCACATGTGTTGGAGTTAGTTTGTGACAAAACTCTATGTCTAGGCGTAGAGGGTCAATGGAAACCTTATCGGAGTGTCTAATAAGTGTACTTCCACTCAGATTCGGTTATAAAATTTGGAATGAATTTGTAAGGGGATACTAGGTGAAAAAAAATATATTTATCTCTATAATAACATTCTTAAATTATTCTACACAAGAAGTTTTGCATGTTTTTATGGTTATAAGCAATTGAGGCTAAGTGAGGGTTTAAGGCCTATAAATGAGTTTGTCAAGATATAATATGATATTAAGAGGTAATACATGGAGATATAATACATTGGTAAGGAAAAAATAAATATTTAACACTTGAAAGCAAGGTGAGGTGTGGTAGAGCTTAGGGGTCTGAAGACATCTAAAGAGTTAATTGATGATTACCATAAGTTTGCTAGTTTAATGAGATTATAATCATATTAAAGGTGTCAATAGTAGATATATAATGCATATAAAAATCATTTTATGGTTAATGATTCTACTTGGCATCTCATAATCCAAGACAAAGGTCAGTTTTGAAGAACAAGTCAAGGTGTCAAGTAAGGTTTGAAACTCTTATGCCACTTGGAAGAGTAAAACATCTTCAAGAGATCAACACTTATCCTTGGACACCTGATAGAGATATTTAAAAATATGTTATTTCATGTAACTATCATTAAACACTTGTAACATATCTCTCATATTCCCTTTTCTTTTCTTCTTTCTCACTTTTCTATAAATCCTAAGTTATACATCAAGGGGATCTATTCCTTTAACCTAGAGATTCAATAAAACATTAGGCCACCCACAACCTATGATTGTCTCCATATTATACCAAATTTTGAAGGCTTGAACTATCTTCTAAGGGTGAAAATTTAAGATATAATAGGTATTTATAAATATATTCCAACATTGTAAAATATTTTTTTAATAATTTTAGAGGATATTTATGGATAAGTACAACATGATGTCATTAAAAAGGTGTTAAATGACTTAAAAATACCCCTATTCCATGGTATAACTTTCACATTTTCTCTTTACTATCAAGTGGGATATCATAATTTAAATTTACAATGGGACTAAATTATATGAAATAACTTAATCTTATAAAAATTACCTTAATTGCTCAAAACTTATTGAAAATACAATGTGATCAACTTACATTTTTACTCCTTGGTAAATTTGGTCAAATTTAGATCATGCTTATTCTTGGAAGGGTCACCACTTTGCCTCCTTGAGCATGATTACTCATTGAATTGACTTTACACTTAAGCTTAACTTTATAAAACTTACCTTAAATAATTGTAAAAACATCAAGTTACTATAAATAATGACCATTTTATGACAATACAAAGTGACTTAACCCTGCTACTCATTAGACCATCCTTGAGGACATTGTAAGCTACCAAGGAAGACACAATACATGTCATCTTAGATCATTAATGATCAATATAAGACATTCATAATGGATATCAAAAATTAAAGATCAAGTACATCAAAGTTTCTATTTTGTATTTTCTTTAGATATATAATATGCACTCGACCCTTGAATATGCATTTTGATCTATTTTGGGTTTGGATTTCTGTATAGGTAGTGGATGAATTGACATATACTATTATGTGATCATAATACATAAAAATTGTGTGGAACATGGTGAATTGTCCACTTTTCACTTAACATATAAATTTAAAATAATAAAATGAGAAGTATACTATGAAAATTTAGTTGACTCAAGATACCTCTCTAGGAGTTGTGAAAACACATACCATAGGTTTAGAATCAAAGTAAATGTAGTTCTCTTATGCAAATTATCAAAATTCAGAGTGATATATTCATCTCATATTTCTAGTGAAGTGTAAGGTTATATCAAGTGTGGATCTATGAGGCTCAAATTGTATAGTTGAAGGTGTGATGGTAAATTTAAAATGACACTTAAGACCAATCTAGTGATGCTCAAAATGTAATACACATATTTACTTGTACTCATATGTTTTTGTATTTTATTTGCATTTATAACATAATGCATTTCATTTTATGAATAAAACCTAACTAGTGATGAGTTTGATGGAATTGAAGACTCATATGTGAAACATGAGATATTTTTTATAGATGTGTCACAAAAGGTCAAATTGTTTAAACACTAACACTATAAAAAAATAGTATGGAAGATCTTTAAAATGAGGTGCATAATAGGGTGTTATTGGGCACATAATTGATGGTCCATCCATTCCAAAAAGTGCATGATGGGAACTAAAAATCAATTGATAGAGAGAGACTTCATATAAAATATTAATGGAAGAAGATGAAACACCATGTCACAAGAGAATGCCCTTTTCCCTCATCCTCCTTGTAAGAATCATATATGATAAGTATGGAATGATAATTTTAATAGGGCATCAAAATAAGATAGGGATATAAATTATAGTAGGGATGCAATTTTTATGCCTCCCTTTTTATGTTTGACTAATAATACAACTGGTGCATAAAGATATACATTGAAAACAAGGAACTCTCATTATGTCATGTCATGTAATTGTATGAGTGTGGTTGTACCTTCCTATTTTATTACAAGAAATTTAATATTTCCCTAAAAAACCAAACTAAATTTTCATGATAGGTTTGGTTTTTCTTTGACATTTTGAAGTGTATCCCATAATGCACATCATACAAATTTAATTTTTTCACAATTGTCAATTATCACCTTTATTAATATTATTTGGTCACTCTCATCTGTGTTTATTTCTTATATATATATTGCAATTTGCCACCTAAATTTAAGCATATAATTTTGAGATTCAATAATCCATTAGTGTTGAATAATAAGTTCATCTTATGTGTGTTATATGTTGGATATATTTTACAAAGTGCTAATGAGTACTATTTGTTGCATTTATTATTCCTTTTTAATGAATTGGTGACACTAAGTTATTATACATATTGTGTGCATTAGAATTATCAATCATTCTTATTGGGTGTGTGTTACAATAATTTTCTTAGTAAGATAAAAAGAGTTTCATGTTCCTTTTGGTGTGAATATATACCTAATAGTGAATATGTAGTTATAGCAATGACTACCTCCATTATCTAACATTTGATGATATTTAGGTGCATACTACATTCATTGACTTGATGATGATTGTTTTCAATTTTACATAAATCATTTGATCTATCTCAATATCTATCTAATGGAAATTTCTATGTAATAACCATTTCAAGTTTCATTTAAGTTATGGTTCAACCCCTTACTCCATAGGTCTACAATAACTGTTGTCAAATAAGTGTACCAAATCTCCTTTTACTAGGTCTATCTTTATCATATATTGTCTCTAGTGGTATCCTCTTAGTATTGGTCTTACAATAACAAATATATTCTTCAAAATTTCATAGAATCCACTTAGTATTGCACTTAAGATTCTACACTAATGGTTAATATATTGAAATATAGTGTTTAATAAGATGTTCATCCCTTTGAAACCATTTGCCTAACCTATGTCACTCCCTTTTTACATTTTAGACACCTAAAATATTCATAGTTATAAATTTAGATCCTCCTATTATAATTTTAAACCCTTACTTTCAAAAACACCTTTGAGTCTATCATGACATATTTTTAATATATTATTTTTAGGATGACATTTATGACTCAATATTTCTTTCGAAAATCTAAAATATATCAGCCTATTATGTTAAGGGAAATAGTTTTTAGTAAAAAATACATTTTTATTGAATTAGGTATGGTTTCCTTAACATTCTACTAAACAAGATCCAAATTATTAATGTTCTCACTAATATTTCTTGGCATTATACCAAATAAGATCTAAATGCACACCCTAACATGGGTCATCTCTTTGATGTTTTAGGATCTTGTATAAACTAGTGGAAGACTTGTAATGTTGATAATGAAGACAATGACATTTATGCTTTGAGAATGATGCCTAATTAGGCTCGATGGAAGATATTTGATGTTTTTTCATTAAATACCCTTGGAAGCATGACCGATTTTAGAAATACTAATGGAGAATTTATTTAATGTCCTAGTTTTATCATTTGTAGATGAATTTTAGACAAAGGAAATATAGTGAATTGTATAATTGTGGAAGCTAAGAGTCTTGTGAACAAGGTTTCATGGATGATAGTATTATGTTATATTTTATATAAAAATTCATAAGGTTATTCCATTATTATTGACTACCTTAAATTTTAATTATCCACTAATGTGAAAAACATTTGGTCTCTATAATTATGGGTGTCTGAGTCTTGTTCAATTCACAAACCCAAAAGCAATAAATGTTATTTTCTAAGATGACCATTTGTGTTCCGTAGTGACTAACTAAAGAAGAAATTACCAAGGGTGATTTTGCTTATTATCTTGATGATTTTAAGTTAAATAAATCCCCTTTTGTATAGGATGCCCTTTTTTCCTTTATGGATGGTTACAAAAATTGGTTTATATGTGAACTAGTCTAGTGACATAAATAATTGTTACATTATTTTTTATGATTTAATAATAGAAAATAAATGGAGGTTAAAAATTATATTCAAATTTTTAAAATTATTTATGGTTCAAAAAAATAAAATTCATGTGAACATGCTATTTTTCAAAGCTACATGTTTTTTTTTGACAGTTATATTAAGATTAGTTTTATAAACTTCTATAGAGCTAAAATGCAATGATTAAATGATGGATGATATGATTTCAAATAAATGTAGAAATTATGTATTATTCATTTTATATTGATGATTATATTAATATTAGTTTCAAAAACATCAATAAAGCCAAGATTACAATGTTTAAAGAATGGATGTATCAATTCATGGGGAAATAGGGTGATACACTAAATTATACATAGAGATACGTCTCTTTATTCAAATTTGTCTTGAATAAATCATGCCATATAAAATTATATGAAGGGATTATTTCATGTTATGAAAAAAATATATGTAAATACATATCTCTAAGTTTCTAAACTTGTACATTATTGTGAATTTCACTTCATATCATTAATTACCATTTACAAGGTGAATGTCAAACTATATACTATCAATGAGTTATAGGGTTGTGTTGACATGGAATTGTACTCATTTTCATATTTAAAATGATTCATTGATACTCAATCTACCCTGTTAATTATGATCATACTTGGTTTGAATGTTTATGGATAAGAAATATTCTATTTGATATGACTAACCATAAACTACAATATTCAAAATTTATCTCCTAGAATATTTATTTTGCATCTCTTGCTTTTGAAACTACTGTTAATGTTGATTTATTTTGAAACTAATCCTCATGATTTTCCATATCATTATGATTACAAGGGATCAAAGACACAATTTAATATTAATACCATACAAATGCACATGAACATACATAATATGAATACTACAACTTTGTTTCATCAAATAAACACTTTTATTTATTGATGAAATCATAAAATTATGGACATAGAGTGCCTCTTTATAGACATACCATATTAGTCCTTTGTTATTTCCTCTCTTCTCAACATCTACTCTCTTCATTTTAATGATAAAATGTTTATGAAGCTTCTCCCATTATTGAATTATTTCCTCTTTTATGGGGTCAAAGTTCATCTTTACTAAACATAGATTACAAATAGGAAGAAGAATACTTATGCCACCTAGGACCTATAAAGACTATTTAAAATGCATATTGAAGCATGATGATGGAAATATTAATATTTTAAAACATTATCCTAGGATATACTCTTCATATATGTTTAATTTATCATTCAAAAATACCATGTACTCCATTGAACTTACATCTTTACCCACTTCACACACCTGACTTGTATAATTTGAATTTATATGATATATGACCAACATGAATGAATTGTAAAAAAAGAACATGTATATGGTAATTAATTCATTTATATATATAAAAATTAATTATTTTCAATTGATAATATCTATCTCTAGCCAATTTTCTTACTTTCTTTCACAAGTCCAGTCATTTAAAATCTTTCTAGATCATTTTAACAATTCTATTTATGTTTAGGCATATAGACTAGGCATAAAACCTTAAAAAGAGACTTATTTCTCTCGAACTAATGAAAATAACCTTTTTATATTTATTTTACTTATTCCAATAATATTTTATAAGCACTTGACTAATCAATAATGGTTTAAGATATCAATTTCAATTTTATTACTACAATACCATTCATTAAGAAAAAGAGACCAACACCTTGAATTTGGTTAATTTTTAAATCCATTTATAATTTTTTTTATTCATCATGGATAATTTTTAGTCCATAATAAGAATCTATTTTATCCAATATTCAATCTTTAAATAGCTCTCCCTAGAAACATGTATCTTTTAGACAACCTGAAACTCTAGGTAAGATTGCCACTTGAATCTTTACATTAACCCTATTATCTTATCTATAATAATGTCTTAATAACTATGTGATATTTAATTTAATGATATTATGTCTTAAAAAAATTTAAACATCAATTATGTAAGTATATCAACCAGAAGATTACCATTTTCTCTAACTTTAATATAGTGTTGTGTACAAGACTATTTAGTCTTGTAAAAGTGTCATATTCTTTGATACAAATCAATACCTCAATAATACCTTGTAAAATAATTATATAACATCAAATATTTCCTGAAATCAATCTTTTCATTGGTTTCAAAAATTTGAATACAATATCAAATTTCCTCTTTATAATCTTTAGAGGTCTAATCTACATCTTTAGAGGGATTCAACTTAATTTAATAACTATATATGTTTAATTACATAAATAAATCATTTTACAGTGTTAAAATTATGATATTTTACCTACCTAATAAGTCTAACTTAAACAATAAAGTGAAACAATTATATTTTCTTTTGATTGGGATTCTTCATGATTACCTACATGAAACTCAGATTATAGTCAACTGTATCTTATTTTACAAAGATTATTTTAACAAATAAATACTTGGATAGGTTATAAAACACATATTAACACATTTTATAAAAAAATTGATACTTTTCACTAATTACAAATAAATTTATAATAGAATTTTTTATTATAAAACCCTATTTTAAGGCTTCTTAGGCTGCTCAAAAGCCCAAAACTTCTTAGACATTTTTCATGAACCCTAATATTTTTTAAATCATTATAAAAACTATATAATAATATAAATAACCCTATTAATATTTTATAATCCATGAATTGATCTCATAAAACTTTTGACATGTGTTTTAATGGGTTATTAATGACTTTTAAAACACATTAAATAATGTACTGAGGGTTTTAATCATACAATTTTGAAGAAAAATGCAAACTCACATCCAATTGGATTATATACATTGAATCATACCACAATTTCCATTTTTTATACAATAAAATTAGGTTTTTTTGTAGTCAAAATTCTCCTTACACAGGAAAACTGTCCACAAAGTCCTATTTCACTTCTTAACATTCAAGATTTACTTTTACAATCATTGGAACTTATGTAATAATTATAAGAGCATGCTAATATCATACTTAATTATATAAAATATACCTTTTATATAAAATAATTTATTTTATTGACCTCATTACATGGTCCTAGTTACAAAAACATAGGCCTATAAGGCCTTCTTCACCTTACTTTGCCACTCTAATACTCTTTATTCCCACACTTTGACCTTATACATGAATATAGTCTTTTATATGTACATGAAAATAGGATTTTATATGTCTTGGTCTTGAAATATATCCAAGATTCTCTCACTTACCCTATTATTTCTAACAAACTTGATTACTTTATCCTTCTCCAACATAGACAAGACTTCTAGATATGACTTAAGGTTATATTTACATTTAAAATGAATGAAATACATTTTCAACATATATTGAATACTAGTAGGACTAAGATCCAAGGTTAAAATGATTTGAAAACTTTTCTCAACCCTTGTAAACCTCAATAATTTATTCACAATTTCAAATTCATCATTTTGGAGGGAAACTCCAAATTAGGATAGATTGATGTTTAGAATACACTTTAAGACTAAATACCACTTCCTATTGAATCCTAAAGGACACATAACACTTGATAAGTAATGTTTGAGTACATATTTAATTTTTTTTAAATATCTCACATTCTAATTCTCTTGTATCACATGACACACCTCTTTATTGCTCAACATGTGAGTCATTACAAATGCTTAACCTATTATGTATAAATTTAGTTTATTAGACTAATGCTCCTACATCATGTATATAAAAATACACAATTTAATGAAAATTAGTCACACATGGGTATTCAAAAGTATTTAAAATTTATTTAAAACTTCACATTTTCCTTATTACGCCTCTCTACAAAGTTTCATGGATTTTGCATGGTTTATTTTGAAAATATAGACTTCTCACAGCTTGTATGTTTTGTAAATAATCGTTACATGTTTTTATAATATGTGGCAGCTAATCCAAAGTGTGAAAAAAATGTCCAAAGTTGTATAAATAAGAGAATAATTCTAAAAATATAAATGGAAGAAGATGTTAGTCTTAGATGAATTGAATTTGGCATGAGATCTGACGAGGTAAAAATGGTATACTATGACTAGTGACATAAATTGGAGGTTGTAGGTTATGTTGTATATTTAATGCATCTAGATGGTTTGGAAAGGTCTTTTTTTGTTTTATTACAACATAATATTTCCTTTATACCATTTTTTATGGCCAGTTATGAGTTTTTCATGATCCTAGAAAGGTATGCTTTTAGACTTATTCATGAAGTTGTCCTTTGATTGGATGGACTATGATTCAAGTTTTCTAGATGTTTGAAAGACTCCTTGTTCCATATCAACACACATAAGGTTTATCTTAGACAAATATTTTCCCACAAAAGTATCATATGATCCTAATGTGTATGTAAAGCTTGATCAAGTGCAGAATGCATTCATTGGTGCGAAGACCACATTTCAAGTACATTTAAGACATTTTAGTGTTATAAATAACCATTGTAAGGTAGAGATACCATATCTAACACAATTGATTGGAAAATTATGGAAATGTACATAATTTCCCACCACACTAATTTTACACTCTTTTGACCAAGCCAAATACTTTCATAAATGAAACATCTTAACTTCTTCATGGTTGCTAAAAGCATTGATATTAGTGGAAAGTACTATCCATCAAGTAATAGTGTCATTTCAGATACTGAATAATGGACTTAGTGTTTGGTGAAAAGAAAGATCAAAATATTGACCATGCCATTTAAGCGTTTAAAACTAATTATATTTATTTTTCTATTGATGAAGATGATAACTCTCAAAATTATTATGATGATGTTGTTATATTATATAATAAATAGTCATTCTTTATCGATCAATTTTATAATAAGTAATTCAAATTTCATAAATACTCATTCTTTATTGATGAATTCAATAGTTTTTATGATTGATTTTATCATTTGTTTCAAGTGTGAGTTTCTATCGCTAATGCATTGAAATCATATTTTTGTGATAGTTTGGTGTTCATGTATTTTATATAAGTAATATTCACTCTTTATTGATGAATTCATTTTTTTTTATCATCTAATTTATCATTTACTTCATGTGTGAGTTGTTATAACCAATGCATTGGAATCATATTTTTATGATAGTTTGATGTTTATATATGCTACAGGATTTAAGGTACAAGACTATGTTTTGATAGTCACAAAATCTTGTATTTGCACATGTACTAGATGACCCAATCATATTATTAAACTAACCTTATACACATAATTTTTTTATATTATTATTGATGTTGGATATGTGTCTTTTTCTTTGAATCATATTCTTAAACTTACCCTTTACACATAATGTTATGAGATTATGATTGATGGTGAATGTTGTGGCATTTGCATTGTATGATTATATTTTCATGGTGTTATAAATTTGACTTGGTATCCTATCTACTTATATTAGGTCCTTTCTCTCAAAACCATTTTTTTCCATTATCTAACCATTAACTATCCTATCTTTGAAAGGGAAAGATTACTATATAAATATCATTAATTTCTCCATACACCTACAAAATTTCTAAACATAGTCACCTTTCTCTCTCTACATGCCTTCTCTTCATTGAATAACACTTGGATAGGTTTGTAAAATGTATCACCAAATTCATACAAATTTTAAAGATATTATATGGTTTAAAAAAGAATATATGAGGCTTTTTATGAAGAAAATCATATCTTAGGGTTTCTTGGGTTACACTAAGGTTGAGAATTACATTTTGATGGTTTATAGAGTCTAAGATATTTTTGAATGTCTGAACACTTTTATCATGATCTATAAAACCTTATCAGCTTCTAAAAGGTTTACATTGAAATCATGTGATGAATTTAAGGATTTATCTCTCCCAACTCTCTCTCAATAAAATTATGAGGTCTGTAATTATATTAGTTTACACATTGAATGTTAGCCTTAAAACACCTTTATGACCTTGGTAAGAATTATAATTAGCACTATGAATGATAATAAATGTATTAAAAATTAATATCTTTTTATATAGGACACCTATTGTTTAAAAGGTCTCTTAATAACCTTACATAGTCCTATTGCTTGACTTATAAAACAATATACAAGCTTCTGGTCTTGATCATGGTGACTTTATTATTATTATTTTTTATTTAAGGGATTAAAAACCTCTGTTAAATATTATTCTAATATTTATTTAAAATAACCAATATTTCTTATTATTTTCTTATAAAACTAGGTTTAGGCCTCTTTCAGTATTCTATGACTTTAAGTCGAACTCTTTCTTCAATATGACCAAGATATAGTTTTAAGCTCTAAAAAATCTTTTGATAAATCATGAATATGAATTTTGTATAATAAAACATGTTACATCCTCTATCTGATTTTTAATATTCAAAAAATTAAAAAAATCACCAAAATATCTTGTTTTAAGCCTTCTCAGCTAGAATATACAAATTAGACTACACACAGTCGACTAATTACTCCAACACAGGGTATAATAACTCATAAAAATGATTAAATAAATTTATAAATGTCATGTTATACCTATATATAAATTTTTAATATGTTTCATATTTGTATTTAAGAGATGTAAACCTTTTCCTCTCAAATAACCTAGAATTAGGGTTTTGCAAACCTGTAGAAGCTGAGAGTTTCTTAAATTTGTTTCATAAAGTGTAAGACTCAATTTTTCATCCTAACTACTATAATAGAGAATACGAAATCTCCTTATACCTATTTATTGTCAAATTTTATATCATATATCAATTTTTATGGTCAAAAGGGCCTTTGTAATCGATTACAACTTGAGAAAATATGGAAATTGAAGATTTTAAGAATATAGTCAAACTATTATCCACGAATCAATACAAATATGTTATCTTTTAGACAAATTTTAGCTAACATATGTGAGTAACATATGAAACTTTCTAATTAATATTATTTAGCTTTGTTGATAATCTCTATTAGTCCATGGTTTTGATGTCATGCTTTGTCCTTAGGTGATGTCTTACTCATTAGTCCTTAGGTTTTGTCAGGGTGTTGGAAGTCTAGTCCAAGCCAGAGAGTCATGATCATAAATTGGAATAGTATAAAAAATTTCAATATGTTTCAAGATTTGAAATAACATCTCTTGGGTCATATGCATTATCATGTTTGTTTCTCTGACATTTGTCAAACTTTGTGGATCTTTTGCAGTGTACAATTGGTGGTGGGGTCATCAAAAGGACAAAGAATAAAATTAGAACATTTAAATACACTTGTCAATGATTTTAAATTAAGGTTCAAGAATGAAAGGATTAGTTTAAAATAATCTAATGATAGTGTTACATTTATTTTATTTTTTAGATGTAAACTCAAGTTCTAGAAGCATTGTCGAGCCCAAAAAAAGGTAAAAACCCACTCATCTCCTCCATAGAGCTCCTTGACATCTTGATGAAGATAAATGGTCTATGGATGGTATGAAAATAATAAGAGGATTTAGAAGACAAATATATTAGGGGGAGGATCCCTATTCCCTTATAATTACTTGTATCAATTCTTAGATTAGTCAGTTATACTCTATCAACAATCCCTCAGAGTATTAGCACTCTAAAAACCCCCAAAAATCCTTTATCACATTTTTTCTTATAAATTTTAATTTATTAATTATTTAATGAAAATTTATGGATGCGATATCACTTGCATACCATATAAATACTCCATATAGATTATATAACAAGGTATATGTGCTAGATAAGTGAGACATGAAGACATGCTTATGCATAGGTGCCAAGGATAAAAAAGGAACACTTATCATATACATAAACATGGATGATATGGTGTCAAGGATAAAAAATTAGTATAATAAAAAATCCTTTGATAAATTAGGATTAATCAATTTTGATGCTTGTGGAATGGCTTGCTTAATGGTCTCAAAACTATTTTTTCCTTATTTAGTCCAAACAAAGGTTTGATGCTTCTTCAACATGGATGTAATAGGATTCACAAGGTTATATAAAATATGTATTAACCTTATAAAAATATTATTTCCCCTAGAAAACTTTTTAAACCTTTCTTATGCTTTGGCAAAGACAAAACTAAACTAACATTCACCCTATCAAGGTCTATAAGAAGCCCGTCTTTGGAGATAATGTGGCCTAGTAACCTACCCTCATGAACTATAAAAACACATTTATTAGAATTTATAGAAATTCAATATTGTCTACACATTTTAAGAAATCAATATAAGATGAGTTAGGTGATCACTAGAACTGTTTGAGAAACCTATTATGTCATCAAGATATATTAACAACATTTGATTGATCAAACCTTAGAAAGCCATATCCATGGATCTTTAGAATGTATCCCATTGAATTATATATCCCAAATGGAATTATATTATAGGCATACATGTACCATTTAGTAATAAAATATGTCTTATATTGATCTTATTCTTTTATTAAGACTTGGTTATAACCTAAGTATCCATCCAAGAGAGAGTAGCATTGAGAACCTATAACCACTTGAAGAAATTGTTCCATAGAAGGTAAGGGGTAATGATCCTTCAATGACACCTTATTCAAATAATTTAAATATAAACATAATATTATCTCTCCACTCTTCATGTTCATAGGAACTAGGTTGTCATCCCAAGAAGAATGATTACTACAATATATGATTCCGTATTATATCAACTTGGTTAGTTATTTTCTCATTAACATCTCAAATTTAGGATTAATAAGCCTTTTTATTTATCTTATAGGGTTGGAATTTATAACAAACTCTATATTATTTTTGTATAATGTGTGATCAAACCCCTTAACATCACTATATTTATATGCAAAGACGTCATAAAATTCTCAACATAACTCAACAAATGCATCTCTCTTAGATGAAGTACATACCTTTCCAAACATAATAAGTTTGTATTTGAAGATAGCCACCCTATCATGATGTTCTTCTTTGGTATACATGATTAATTTATCCATTCTCATCTGATCAATCTCAATGAATATGTTCTCAATAGTTACCATCTATTTGGGAAGATTATTAGACCTCAATTGTAAAATTTGATCCGCATATTATTACTACAATTTGTCCTTATTTTTACAATAAAAATCATGTTGAAGGAAACATGTTATTTACTTGTCACACTTGAAAACTCACTAATTGACATCATTATCTAGTATTGATGGTCTCACTACCACCATGAAAAATGTGGTTGAGTTTTTGAGTTATTGACATCATTAGGGATGTAAAATTAAGATCCCATTAAATCTAACTGATGAACATGTTGATTCACTTCCCATGGAAGTGATTGGATGTTAAAGGATTAAAAAAATTCAATTATGTCCTGTACTTTATGCTTATAATAATTAAAAATAGATATTTGGTAACATTTTTACCTTTTTCTTGCTGGACAACTAGTTCACTATCTCCAAAAAATTATAGTTCAATGCTTTATTTATTGCCCATTGAATACCATGTATATGGGCCTCATTCTTAGCTTCATTGCAAGTACAACTAAACTAAAATATAATTTCAAAATAGTACCTTTAATTTAAAAGAGAAAATAGAATCATACCTACCCCTACTCCATTCTTACTTCTTGAGCCATCAAATAACAATTTCCATAATACATCACTATCTTCACTTGGATTAGATAGAGGGTATGACTATAGCTTCTTCATGTAAACTATTTACACCAAATCCAACTTCTTCAACACGTATATATGGATCACACTCATGATTTTTTGATACCCGCTCATCAAGGAAAAGATATAATATGTATTTAAGAGGAAAAAATTGGTTCTTGATCATTAGGATGATCCTCATCATCAATGATGGTGCAATTTAAATTTTAAATGTTTGGGTTGTATGTATAAAGATGACATTAGACATAGGTTTAGATCTGATTTTAAACTTAGTATGATATATAGTTTTAAAAGTCATGTATGACCGATAAAATGATAAATAAGCTCAAAATTTGCATGAAGTTTCTTGAAAAGAAAAGAGAAAAATATGGTATAAAATACACTAAAATAACATCTTGAGCAATGGATAAATTAGGAAAAGCAAAAAGATTAAAGCTTGGACATTCACTCACACCCATGGTCTTAGTAGATAAATAATCCAATTGCAATACACCTTTGGAATTAGGTTCATACCTTAGGTGTAACTTATCATCTATTGTTTAGGAATAACTGAGCTACTTTCCCCACTATATATCATGCAATTATGTACTACAAAATATCCAATATTCATTGAAACATTATAATGCAGTGGCTTACCATATTTTCTTGGATGCTCACTAGTAGATATAGGATTAGTTGTGAAAACATAAACGTCTCTTATAGCTTATGATTTTTAAAGGATAAGATTTGACAATTCATCTTAAAGTATCTCTCTTTGGCCAAGAAAAACTAATGTATCCCACATATCAATGGTTACATTCACCTTCTTCATTTGGTATACAATGTCGATGCAAGAGTTATTAAGTCTTGGTTGTCCTTTAGGAGTTGCTATATTGTTTTGATGCTGCATAGTTTGTGGTATTAAATTACCCTTCACATTTTTATTTTTCTAAGTCTTTTGAGCCCTATGAGGTGAATTAACATATATTTTTCTTTGAGACATAAAAGGTGTAATGTCTTCACTTTTACCCATCTCTTGATCATCATCAATTGCTCTCCTTTTATACCTTGTATTGGCTACTATATAAGTATCACCATCCTTAATTTTTCTTCCCAATATATTGATTAAACACCAATGTCCCTCTTTATAATTTACCAATGTATAATTTTATTGTTCTATCTCTCCATTAGTCATAACTTCATTTGTAATTCAACTTGTGTCATATAAGGAATTGCTCCATTTTATGCCATACAAGCTTGATTAAACACTTCAAATTGATTATAGGGATGATTAGGAGGCTGGTATCATTGATAAGGCCAATCATGATCTTGTACCAAGTTGATTTTAGTAGGTACTAAGGCTCTATAAGTGTAGTTATCACTGGGATTGTAGCTACTCTATGGTCTAACATTGCTAATATGCCCTTGCCCTTGAGAATTGGCTTGCAAATGTGGCCTCTTTAGATGATAGGAATGATTCAATTCATATGGAGTATGGTAAGGTATAAATGATTGATTTAGCTTCCTCTTTATTATCACCATATCATTTTAAATATTATTGAGTAATGCTCTCTCTTTATCACTAACTTTGTTTGGTTGACTAAGAGTAGCCACATCATGATTGGTTATTATAGAAATGGGAGTAAGAGTGGGAGTAGGGGGTTGTATATTAGAAAAAAATGGCATGGGAGACCATGGGGATATCATTCCATCCTATATGAGGTTATTTTTAGATTTTATGTCAAGGTCATAGGCTTTAGGTAAAGTCCCTCCTCCTATGGATTGTATCATATCAATTATGTCACTATTCAATGACTTGAAATAATAGAGGAATGCATAATTTAGAGTGGGTCTCATAATAATTTTGATATTATCCAATGTTTTTGGGAACCTAGAATTGAAATATTATAGATTCCTCTTGACAGTAACTAATTGTTCAACTAGTGATAAATAATCATTCTTGTGTTCAAACCTCTTACTCAAATTCTATACCAATTCATCCCATGAGTTGATTTAATTAGGAGCCAAAGTCCTATACCAATCCAAATAGTTTCCCTTGAATGATATTTAAAACAATTTAAAGGCTATATTTTTTATTAAGGCTAAAGGGTAGGTTTTTTTGGAGCTAAGGAATTAATAACCTTGAATAAAACCAAAAAATTGAGGCTACACAACACTCAATGGCAGATTGAAGGCTGAAAAAATAGCCAAAAAAATCTAAAAGGCAACATGCCAAGATATATAATAATAAATGCTTCCAAAAGAAAAAATAAGCTAATTAGGCATCTCCCAAGAAATTTTATTTATGGGATCTAAGAGACATAGTAATGGGATTCAAACCTAATTTCCCTTTCCCTTTCTTTATATTATTAACAATTTTCCTTTCTCCTCCCTCCACAAGATTTGGTAGTATGGGGATAGATATTTCCAAAGATTTTTCTTGATGAAGTACATGCCCTGGTATAAACATGCCTTATCTTTCTACAAGAGTTTGGGTTGTTAGATCTGACCTTATTTATTTAATTTCCTTTAGCCTCTCTTGAAACACCATAGTCCCCCCCTTATTGGCCTTTTCATCATAAATAAGAGTCTTATTTGCTTGATTTTGCTCCTCTACTTCCAAAGGGATTCCTGAGTCTGTTTCCTTATTATCACTTCCACTATTATTTGCTGCTAGTACCATATTATGTTTAATTTCATACATTTTCCAATGTGATTCCTATTTTATGAATTTGAAGCTATGAAAATCATTAACAAGGTTCCCTATTTCGAAACATGTCTTGCATCTAAAGAGGATCCTTTCATAGTCTAATGATTGCATCCATTTCCCCCCTATTCTTTATTCTATTTGAGTAGGAAAATCATTAGAACAATCCATATAAACCAAAATACAAGCATAGGTGGTGTGCCCCTTATCATTAATCATTTTATCAGTAGCCCAAAATTTACATAATGTATTTTTAATGGCCTCAAATACTATATCATGCCAAACTAAAATGGAAGATCTGGAAGCTTGACCCACATTGATTTAATATTTAAAGTTTTTGTCTAAGCATTAAAATTAGGGTGACAACGTTTAACCAACAAATTATGGTTATCCAAATTAAAAACATCCTCTTTAAAAATAACCTCTTTATCTACTATTGAATCAAAAATTAAGATAAAAAACCTCTAGCACAGGGATAGGTCTGAATCTTACCTTCAACCAGCTCTTGCCATTGGATGAAATCCAGTCACTTAATACTATCAAAGTTGGCCATATTCCTTCAAATTTATAAATCAAGGCTTATGATATTAACCATTCTTTCCTTTCTAGTATCATGTAAATCTCTTGTTTATCAAAAAAGGATTGGAGTTTCCTTTGCTAGACTCATAGGATGACTTTTATACCATCCCATAACTATAATAAATGATTTTCCCCTTGATTTATACTAAATATTAACCTCCTAAAGCATGTTATCCATCCTCCCCTATTTCCATCCTCCTATAAACCCTATATTTTCTTCATCTTTCAATTATTGTGTCTTCTGCACAATCTATGGAGAGTGTTGACCATTTTATGCCTTTACACTATATAAAGGAACACTGACCACTAATCTCCCTCAAAACTTGTTTAAAACACATTGGATTTTATTACCAAACCCATCCCTTCCATGTTTTGATACTCTATTTTGTAGGTTTGACATGTCATCTACTCTTTCAGCCTCATGTGATGCCACCATTATTTTAAGACCACCAATACAGATCACTTCATTGTAATTAGGGTTTCATGAAGCCAAATCCAATCCATATCTTAGGTGAGATTGTGTATATTTCAAAAATATCCATATATTTTATGTGCTTAGTGAGTTTAATAGTGTTCTCTCCACTAAAGTATGGGACAATCTTGAGGGATGCCATATGTATGCCATCACATTTTAAAATGTTTATAGGAGACGCACCATTAAAGGGAACAAAGGGAATATTTAAAGCCATATTTATATCTTTGTGAAAGCTTTGAATATATTGTAAGTAAAGCTTTCTTATAGGTGTCTTGGTATAAGGAAGAGTATGGATAAATCACTTTCTCTTGGCTAAAAATAAAGGTATTTCAACAAAATAGAAAGGAATACCTTTGGCCCTTGACTTTTTTTTAATCATCTTTGGCATGAAAAATAACTTACGAGTTTGTAACCAAGAGATAAGAACATGCTAGTGTTACTAGATGCTACATGAAAGAGGCCATTATAGCTACAAATTTTACTAAGACCATCTTCAACCTTGAACAACCTTTTTCAAACTCAGTCCTAATAGGCATGATATAACTATTACCTATCTAATTTACACCCTTAGGAATGTTGTTCAAGCCTTCCTAACTATATGATATCATGGGAACAATTATAGGTTATGTGTGACATAATAAGTGGATTAAACCTCTAGGTTGGGCTAGATAAATTGAAGCTTCACCCAACACTATAACAAATTTATCACACTTTCAAGGAAAAATGATATAAAAGAGATAAAAATAATCACTAAACATGGATGCGATACACCAAATATAGGATCCTCTAGTTTCTATTGTGTGGACTATTAAATGAAAAGTTACAATATGATTTTATAGCTTCTAAGTAGTTCCTACCACACTAATGATTCTATATGAGGGATATGGCTATTAAAATGGCTAAGGTGATTATTCAAGAGGCCTCAGATTGGACAATAATGGTATTTCAACACTTAAACTCAGAAAATAATGTATTATACATGATATGACCTATGGAAAAAGTTTAACATACATATAGGCATGAAAGATAAGAACAAATGCAAGGAAGTAATATCACTATCAAAAAAACATTCATAAAACATTCACTAAAAATCACTGTATGTAAGATTAAAACATTATAACTCAACTTGAATTAATTTCAAAGGTAAATACAAGTCTTAAAATTGGTAGGGCTTTGCCATCACCAATTTTAGGATACATTCAATGCCTTTCAAGGATTCATTTATAGATGATATGGAATAAGAGATAAAGATGGGATAAGAAGAGAACTCATGAAATGAATATAATTATCATATTAGTTAAAAAATAGACAAAGAATGGCATGAATATTTCAAATAATGTGTTGTCATCTTAACTCTTAGCCTTGTAGGACATGTGTTGTTGTAACTCTTCATAAGGGTGGAATAAGATGCCTTCTTGGAAGTTTTGATGCCTTATTGAACATTACTCCTTCTCATGGAGTTACCTATATAATTTTTGGGATAGTTAAAATCTCCTCAAATTAATCTCAGAACCCTTAAATATCGTCTGCACTAACCTTGGTCTCTTTCAATGCTTCTTCTTCTTCTTCTTCTTTGTGAGATGGGTATTGAACTTCATTAATTATTATCTCTTTATTTTCAAGGAAAAAAATCTAAAAGAAGGTTTAGTTTTATTCCATTAGAGTCATATATTATACCATGTTTATTAATTGAATATTTTATTCCATGTCATGGAGCTTTTTTCAATCAATGGAATACATCTTGCAATTGGTCTTCACTCTTACTAGTCAATAACGTAGAGAGAGAGAGAGATTCCTTGTCATGGAGGTTCTAAGTAGAAGTGAAGGTTGAGTTTGATATTTATCCTTTATTAATGACACCAATTTATACCTACGTGATATTTATAGGTTTATTAAGGTGTTTTTGGACTTCTTTTATCATTGAAAACTTGCATCTAGTCCATCCCCTTCTATCTTGAAGACATACCAACCATGATTATTCATTAAGGGCTAGTTGATTTATTAAAGGAAATAATATGAATATATAAACCTATTAAATAAATTTAATATGGTTTTATAATCTATATATTTTCTCAAAGACACTCTAAAATTAATTGGGAGAGTTTATCCAACTCAAAACCCTATAAATAATCTCAAAAAAGAGCTTTTCAAGTCATTTTCCATACAAATCTAGCACACACATGCCATCACTTTGATTATTAAGATGCATAGGATAATAATATAGGTTTCAAAATTGATTATAAGGTGATTTCCATCCATTTTTAATATTTACATTTCTTATTTCTTTCATCAGGTCGTGTTTAGTGTTTAATAAGGGCTTTAGGGTTACCTAGCTTTTTGAGGATAGTTCATAAAGCTATGTTATTTCATGAATAAAATAAAACTAATAATATTGAGCATAAAACCAAAAATACTTCCAAAATAGGCTCAATTTTCCATGCACTTTCTCCTACAAGTTCACACATACTAGAAATCAACCTTTTTAGCCATAGAAGCCCGACTATGCATTTGAAGAGGGTTATTTAGCAAGAAAATACATCAAAGCGCTTGGTTTAGAATTTAAATACAATATAATGGTATTATAAACATAATATGAGTTGTTATAATTATTTCATTAATTAATTGAACATTCAATCTATTTAAACATGCCTTTAGCCCTGGGCAAGGGTTTATAGCCAGTCACACTAAAGTGACCATAACATGCCTTTCCCAACATTTTACATCCTTATCAGTGGTTAAAAACCTCATGGAATAATATTGAAACATATAAATCACCCATTTATACTCCTCAATCCTAAAAATACTCAAAAACATGTAATTTTTCTTTAATTCTCATACACATGCCTATGTGTGATCATTTAGGCCTTTAGGCCTAACTAGGCTTCTTGACACCTTCATGGCATTCAATCAACATAAAATTTATATGAAGATATTTTTATCACTTTAGAGTAAAATGTGTGTGTGTGTGTGTGTGTGTTTGTATGGAATTATTATATATTTTTTCTCTAAACTCTTAATTTAAAAATGAACACACCTTTCTTCAATTGACCTATAACAATTATGAAGTTGGATCTTCTCTATCTAGATTATTTGTCACTTTAGTGATATTAAAAGTGTTGGATATATTAATAATATCCTTACATAATATTTAATTACCTTTCAACCTCTTATTTCCCATTTCACATAATCCATTTGATCATGTTACCTACATCTAGCCTGTAGGTAGTCATTAGCTCTTCTTGAGTGTATGTTTAGCAAATTGAATTCTTTGACCTAGTTTAGATTTATCGAGATGTTTATGATAATATGTAAATTAATTAAATTTTATTTTTGATCCATAAAACGTATTAGTTCTTCAAAACCACCATAATCAACACTTTTTTCTCCTACTTCTTGTTACATGCCTGTAGGTGGTTATTAGGCCAATAAACTTTCTCTTAATTATTATTTTAACTTATTGAATCTTAGGTTTATCCAATGATTAAATTATGGGAAAAATTTCCTGTGATTTCCTATGATTTTATTATTTCAAATGGATTCAAGCTACCGTATACATTCATTCGAGGCCTTCACAGTCCTCTTTTAGGTTCACACAGTTTATTCTCACTCATAAAATCCATTTGAATGCAAAATGAGTTAAGGTTATATTCATTAATATCTATTTAGGATGTTTGGATAAAAATTATATAGGATTTATAGATAAATTTTAAGTCCACAAAAGTGATATGAACATTGATTTCCTATGAAATCACCATTATGTATGTTGCAATCATTGTATTCACTTGGACATCCTTATCTCACTATTGACCTAAGAAGTTTAGGTTTCAAATTATTTTAGAGTTTATATAAAATGAAATAAAAATTAATATAATGGTTTAAAAATTTGATATACATCCCCCATTCAGACTATTTAGTGTCAATATTGACCTAACGGTCTGCAGCCCTGTAGGTTCGCAATCATCTCTTTAGACTTGGCTTCAAGGAAGAGAATATAATATTTGACTCTAATGTATTTCAAATTTTAATAAATATTTATCATGATATTTAATTAAATATTTTTATTTTTATTTTTTTAAATTATCCCAGATAATGACAACATATCCACACTTGACCAAGGTTACCTCCATCCTGGTTGCTAGATACAACAATTCAACTATACATGCATAGTTATACACTTTAATTGAAGTAAATAATTTAAATTATGTAATAAAATTCTTAAGGGATATTTATTAGGTTTTAAAAAATATTAAAATTTTCATTTAATTCATTACTTACACCAATGCACTTCACATCTCATTGCAAACATCAATGACATGTTCAAACTAGAAAACAAAGGCTATTGGATACTACACCAAACATGAACATGAATATAATTGAGAGAAAATCATATTAAAATATACAATAAGTTTTCAATAGACCCTCAATAATCATTTTCATGCATTAATTAGGCTTCATAACTTGGTATTTGTAGAAAATTGACCCTGGTGGGGTTTTGAGTCCTCTTTATACACCATTAGCTTCTTAATTTTTTTTATAAAGTTAATAATACTAAATTAAAAAAAAATTCCAAAATTTATAATGGAATTATGCTCCCATACACTACCCAAGAGTTTTAAATTGCTTGGCCTTTTAAGGCTACCAAGAAAATTCATGAAAAAAATTAGAAATGTTTTGGCTTGTTTGGATTTGTAACTACACTTATTGCATTGATTTACATATTTAAAAACCATTGGTACCCTTGGAGAATTTTGTACATTTCCCATAAATATAAAACCTCTGTAAAATACCTTCAAAGGCTTGCTTTCTTCAAAAATCTGGGTTTCTTAACTTTTGGAACTATTGGGGATGGTGAACCAAGTAAATATATAATTTCCCATAACTTGTATAGACATGAAGGAATATTAAAAAATGTATCACAACTTTATTTTACTTCAAATATTTTAAAATTTCTCATTTATACATTATAAAATGATAAATGGGAAGTTACAAATAATTTCCAATGTTGGAAAATAGTTACTTAAGACATTTCGAGGATATGTATAGATAAGTAAAACATGATATCATTACAAAGGTCTTATATGAATTAAAAAGAACCATATTCCATGATATAAGTTTCACATTTAAACTTACATATCAAGTACCATCACAACATTGGAATGTAAAATGAGAATAAAGTAGATGAAAAAACTTAATCTGATCAAAACTATCTTAATTTATTCAAATTTCTTTAAAATATAATGTGATCAACTTACTAGTTCTTCTCCTTGTTGAATTTGGTTAGATTTAGATCATGGCTATTATTATAAGGGTCACCACTTTTCCTCCTTTAGCATGATTCCTCATTTACTTGACTTGACACTTAACCTTAAATTTATCAAACTTACCTTAAACAATGCTAAACACATGAAGGGATAATAAAGAATGACCATTTTATGATAATACAAAGTGATTTAACTCTGATACTCACTAGACCATCCTAGAGGACCTTGTAAGTTTCCAAGGAAGACACACTAGCTATCATCTTAGATAATTAATAATCAATACAAGACCTTCATAATTGCTATCAATAAAGTTAAGATCAAGTACATCAAAGTTTCTAAATTTTTATTGCCTGTAGTTTTATAATATGTACTCAACTATTGTATATGCATTATGGTCCATTTTGGATTTGGATTTATATGTATAGGTGGTGGATTAGGTTTCATATATTGTTACGCAATCGTAATACCTAAACATTGTTCTGAATGTGTTGAATTATCCTCTTTTCACTTCCTTAACATAACCCTTTAAAATAATAAAAAGAGAAGTATACTATGAAATGTTAGTTGACTCAAGATACCACTTGAGGAGTTGTGAATACATATATAATAGGTTTAAAAACATAATAAATGTAGTTCTTTTATACATATGAGAGGATTTTAATGTGATATATTCATCTCATCTTTCTAGTGAAGTGTAAGGTAACTATAATAACATTCACGTAAACAATTTTTTTAGTGCATGTTGATGATGTCACAAGGTTTGTATAAGAATGATGTATTAAGGTGAAATATCCATAATTATTGTAAGAATATATTTTATAAATATGGCTCAACATTGATAATTGAAGATATGTTGTTCATTGTAGATTGCTATGTAACTTGATACACCTCACTGGTTAAAAATACTATGATTGATTTGTATAAATATGTATCTCTAGGACAAGAAATGTGAAGAATGACCATGGAAATTTAAAAAAGTATAAATTCGTAATGCATGAAATTAGGTTAAGGTAGGAAGGACCCCCCAAAAAAATAGAGCACTAATTTGATTATTCACCTAACCCATCAATGATGAATTCAATGGTTTGATATATATGAATCAATAAAAACAGATACTGAGAATAAATTTAGACTATACATAAAATGTATGACCACAACTAAAATATTGAAATAAAATAAATTTAATAAATATTAAATATGCATAAAATATTAAAATAAATCCATTATATACATAATCCCTTAGTTATATGTGTGTATGTGATGTGAATGAATGTATTATGATATCTTTTACAATGACATGAAGACATTTTAAACTAACATATATTGAATATAAAACACATTAAGATTCACCAAAGGTTACAACAGGTTATGTTGTAATCCTCATCATTTAAGTAGTTATAGAGATTAATAATTAAATAGTTTGATTTTGTTGAAATTTTGGTAAAGAATTTAAGACTGATATTCATTTCATGTCACATTTCACCATGTAAAATATCAAACAAAAGGAAATATAGTCAAATGTGGACCTAAAACTATATACACAAAGGCCAACACATTCACTAACAAGCAAAGCAAGAGGACACACATGTTTGGCCCAAATGAGATGCAAGATTATTCAAAAGTTTTCAAAATATAAAAGAGGACAAATAATTTAACAATTTTTTAACAAAGGTCTTTTGAACACTCAAATATTTTCTTTGAGTTCTAAACTCTGAACACAATCAAACACCTAAATGACTACCTACAAGCCTACCTAGTAGCTTAAGTGGTTTTCAAATTTGAGAAAATAAGTGATTTATAATGGTGGGGTATATATTTAATAAATATATTAAATTATAAAAGTTAGTTTGAGTTTAAGAGGATCCTAAAATAATTATCAAAGGATGTGATCTAAAGAAACATACTTCAACCCCTTCATACATAGTCAACTTGCCACATATAAGACTACTTACCCATATGAGAGTTGCCTATTTTGTTTGAGATAGGAGAGGAATATGGATAGATTAAATTAAAATTGGAATTATATTATAATTCTATCATGACTACATATAACCTTCATATTCAACAAAATGATGTCAATGTTGAGAGGCCTATTTAGGCATTGTAAGCCTAAGGCTATACACAAAGACTTGTACTTACAAACATAGTAAGAGTGATATGTATGGCATGATATGAGAAAATAAAGAACCTAATAATGTGATTAAAACTTAATTGATACATTTTATTAGGGGTTTAACTCTTTTAGCAGTAAGAATATGGTCCAACACAGTCATCTAGGGCTACTTATATCAGTTGGCCTGTAAGCCCTACATTTGGGTAACCTAGCCCATAAGAATAAATGAGATAGAGTGAAAAATGAAATAAAATTTAAGAGGTTTTAATAGTATTAAATTATTTTATTTAGGTATTGGTCTACAAAAGAAGGCCCCAAATTGGCCATTTTGACCTAAAACCATCACTAAGATGCATAGAATGCATACTCAACCACCTAAGAGACTCCCAAATTTGATTATATATTCATTGAGGAGGTAAATGGTGTAAAAATGAGTTTGGACGTGTTATATTATTCTTTATAATTTAATCCTATGGAATTGGTTTAGGGGAAGAGGCTTTGTCCTATATGAACAATCATATATAACCTATCACACCTTAAACACTCATAAAACCCTCCTAGTGACTCGATGTGAGAAATAGACCCTAAAATTAATTAAAATGGATTAATAAAAAATTTAAACTACCTTGGTTACATTATTAACTCTCCTAAAAACCTAAAAATAGTACTAGTTGTCATGTGCAATTGTAAAACTGTAACAATGGTCATAAATGCTTGGTTGTAGGTGTGTTTGTAAGGGTGCCAGGTAAGAATCAATTTCAAAATAAATAAATAAAAAAATGTCTATAAAGACTATAAATAGGCTATAAAATTATCAAAACACTTTTTTAGGTCTCATATAGAGGTATATAATATCTAAAAGACATCAAGTTGGCAAAGAAGGTGAAAATTCATCATTTATGAGTCAAACGACCTATCTACAAGCCTACAAGTTAAAAAAGGAAAGATATATTAAAAATATGGAGTTGTCCTAGGTTTTTTTAGACCTTATAAAACTATATCAAAGAACTATATCCTATAAAATTCTTGCTAAAAGACTCCAACTGCCTCTCAATCTTGCTCAAACATCTAGGTTAGTGTTTTTCCATTTTCATGGTTCACATATCCATAAAAGGTTTCAAGAGTTAAAAATTAGAATAAAGCATGGTTAGGGGATGGGTAAATTTAATCACCAAATTATTGGAGGTTTCACATGTGTGGGATTCAATTTGGTCAAAAATATGGTTTCTAGGCCTAGAGGGCTAATGGAAACCTTATCAGAGAGAGAAAATGGGCTAATAAGTGTACTTCCACTCAGAGTTGGGTTCTAAAATTTTTCATGGAGATGTAAGGTAGTAATAAATGATAAAAAATAATTTATTTCTCTACTAAAATTTATATGTTATTCTATACAATTAGGTTTGTACATTTTTAGGGTTACAAAGAATTGAGGCCAAGTGAGGATTTTTGGTGTAAAATGAGGTCTTGGTGAGTGTTCAAGGCCTCCAAATGAGTTTTTAAAGGTCTAATATGAAATGAAAATGACACATAAGGATATATACTACCTTGGTAAGGAAAATTCAAGATTTAAAACTTTCAAGAAAGGTGAGGTGTGGTAGAGCTTAGGGGTTTCAGGGCACTTAAAGAGTTACTTTTTGATTACCTATAGGTCATATATCACAAAAGAATATCATTTTATCCTATTATCTCTTAATTTTATCATATAAATTATTAAAATTTGGTGCCATATATGCAGTTATAAAATAATATTTTTGTGTGTAGTGATTTGAGATAAATAATAAGTAGGTATGACCTAATTTTGAAATAATAACTTATAATGATTTTGTCATTAGTCTTGGTTACACTTGTCTTAACAAGTAAAAATATCAACACTTCACTTGAGTTATGAAATCCTCAATTCAAGGATAGTTTTCTAGACTAATAATTCAAATCTGATTTTCTAATTGACCTATTCACATATTTATATTATTCAAAAAATATCAACTAAGATGTTTCAAATTTCACAAGGTTCTATAATTCCTTAAAAATGGAGGTTCAATTTAGGAGAAACTAGGTTACCTAAGATACCTTTGGCTTCGTCAAAATAATTTTTCCATTTCATACTTTGATAGAGTGTATATTAGAATATTATTCACCTAGTTCCATGTTTTAAATATGCCTACTAAGAATCACATATAAAATATAACATTTCCCATTGTTGTATTTGGAACTAGCCAGGATTAACCTTTTTTCTATAATTTATAGTAAACCTTATGAGGTAAAAAAGAAAAGAATCCATTTTTAAAATCGTATCTATACTAATATGTCAAAATAGTCATCTAAATGAGGGGATAGAAATAATTTAGTCTCTAAAAATGTAAACAATAAGAAAAAGTGTGTAGATATCCATGTTAAAATAAATGACTTGGCAAGAGGATCAAAACATTAGAGTCATCATAAGGGAAATTTATTTTTCTAGAATCAATTTGTTTTAAATTTTTAAATACCTTTCCTTAATCTGTGTGGAATATTGTTTTGGGTACTTATTGGGGTGATTTTCAATTAAAGGTATGAAATAAACAAATGATAAAATTTATCTAAGAATAATCACTTTTCTTCTAAAAATGCCCTTTACATTATGTTTTCACTATATTATTTTGAAACTAAATCCACAATAAGAATGTTGAAATTTAAAAATTAATAATGAATTTATGTGTAAGTCTACCAAATATAACTGAGGTTGTTTTGGAATTACTAGTCTAGGCATGTTTGATTTATAAGCTCTCTAAAGTACAAATTCTAGATGTAAATAATGAATAGGCCCAAAGGGCACTAACTACAAAGGGTTCCACCATACCCATAACCACACTATCTCATCTCTAAGTCATGTTGAGAGTAACTATATAGGGATAATCATTTGTTAATGTACCACATAATCAGATATCTAATGAATTCCTATTGGAAAATGCCAAAAATCCAGGGCAAAATAGTTATATTTTGAGGTGCATGAAAGATAAATTTTGTAATATATATATATATATATATATATATATATATATATATATATATATATATATATATATATATATATATATATATATATATATATATATAAGGATTTAATGTTGGGGGGATTATCCTCAATTTACTATTAAAAATGAGTCAAATTTTCTAATAATGACAACATTCTATGATTTTTAAAATTTACAAAACATAGTTTCTAACTGCAGGAATTTATTTCAAAAAAATATTCAACCCTTAATGACCCACTAAACTCACCAATAAATAATAAATTAATATACCTTAAGGGTGATTTGAGAGCATAAGATTAATTATTTTTATTAGGCCACTAATATCCAATCCTGAAACTAGATGCATAGAAAAAAAATTTATAGATCTTACAATAAAATAGAATGGATTATAGAAAAACGTTAACTCTATAGGTGTAATATTTATACCTATTATGGACATGAAAAATAGAATATACATATATTCTCCACATAATTACACTATAAGAGGTGAAAATTTAATAGATCTGATACCAAATAAAAATGCTAAATATTTGCAAAAATTGTTATAGTTAACATGAGACAAACACACAATACAAGAAATATATAAATCTAATGAATTTTTAAATAAATACAATACACATATTTATTCTAGGTATTATTACTACCTATTTATATTAATATATATCATAAATTCACCAGTATAATAATAAAAATTCTAAAATGCACCTTATCCACTATCCCTATCTACTATTATATAGATAAGAAAAGAGGCTAGGGCTATGGTTAAGGTTTTGGATATCAGTTTCTTATATAATAAGTATTATTAGAGAAGTGAATCACTTATTATTAAAAAACATAAATTAGTGAAAATGTTAATTTATAATATTCTCTAATAATGGGTTATGGGTAAGTGTGAACCAATTAGTGTTTATCCATGAATTATATTACAATTGAATATTAAAAGTGTATATTAGATCAAATCAATTTTTATTACATGTAGTAATATAATAGGTACTCAACTATTGTATATGCCTTGTGATCCATTTTGTGTTTGGATTTATATTTTTAAGTGGTGGATCATATGTCATATAGTGTTATGCAATTATAATACCTAAACATTGTTCTGAATGTGTTAAATTCTCATATTTTCACTTCCTTAACATAACCCTTTAAAATAATAAAAATATAAGTGTACTATGAAAATTTAGTTGACTCAGGATACCATTTGAGGAGTTGTGAATGCATATATCATAGGTTTATAATCATAGTAAATGTAGTTATCTTATGCATATGAGTGAAATTTTAAGTGATATATTCATCCTATCTTTCTATTAATGTATAAGGTAACTACAATAAAATTCACCTAAACCATTTTATAGTATAGTTGATATTGTCACAAGGCTTATAGAAGAATTATGTATTAAGGTGAAATTTGAATAACTTTTTTACGACTATATTTTATAAATATGGATCAAAATTGAGAATCGAATATCTTTTGTTCATGATAGATAGCCATATAACTTGACACATCTCACTTACTAAAATTATTAGGATTGATGTGTACAAATATGTATCTCTAGGACAAGAAACGTGAAGGATGACCATGGAAGTTTGAGAAAAGATAAATTAATGATGCATGAAGGAAGGACCCCTCAAAAGATAAAGGAATAATTTGGTTATTCACCTAACCCATCCATGATGAATTCAGTGGGTTTATAAATCTAAATCAATAAAAGTAGATGATTAGAATAAATTTATACTATACATAAAATGGATGACTAAGACCCAAATAATAGAATAAAATATTAAATATTCATATAGGGCTAAAGGCTAGATAAATATTATCATAGGATAAAAAGTGTCCAAAAAAACCAAATATACACAAGTGGACCAAGTCTGACTAAACACGTAAAAGACACAACTTAAAATGGTCTTCTACTAAAATCCAATATAAACATAATCACCTAGTTATATGTGTGTATTTGATGTGAATGCATGAATTATGATATTTATCATAATGACATCAGTAAATTTTAAAATAACATATATTGAATATAAAACACATTAAGATTCACCAAAAGGTACAATAGATTATGTTGTAATCCTCATAACTTAAGTAGTTATAGAGATTAATAATTAAATAGTTTGAATTTGTTGAAATGTTTATAAATAATTCAGTATTGATCTTCATTCCATGTCACATGTAACCATGTAAAATATAATATAAAATAAAATATAGTTAAATGTGGGCCTAAAATTGTATAGACACAGGTAAACACTTATACCTACAAGAACAACAAGAGGAGACACATGTTTGGTCAAAGTTAATATGCAATATCATTCAAAAAAATTCAAAGGATAAAAGAGGAAAAATAATTTCCCAATATTTTAACAAAGGTGTTTTAAACCCTCAGTTATTTTTTTTGAGTTATAAACTCCAAACACAATCAAACACCTAAATGACTACCTAGAAGACTGCCTCGTAGCTCAAGTGGTTTTCAAACATGAGAAAGAAAGTGATGTAGAGTAGTGGGGTGTATCTTGGATAAATATATTAAAGTATAGAATGTCATTTTAGGTCAATAGGAGCCTAAAATAATGATTAAAGTAAGTGATCTAAACAAATTTACTTCAACCCCTACATACATAGTCAACTTGCCACATATAACCTTGCTTACCCATATGAGAGGTGCTTGTTTTGTTTGAGAGAGGAGAGGAATGTGAACACATTAAAGTAACATTGTAATGATATTATAATTATAAAATGACACATATAACCTTCTAATTCAACAAAATGGTGTCAATGTTGACAAGCATGTTTAATCATTGTAAGCCTAAGGCCATATATACATACTTATACTTACAGTCATAAGAGGAGTGATATGTAGGGGGTGATAGGAGAACATAAAGTAAATAATAATATGTTTATTAAAATATAATTTATAAATTATATTAGGATTTAAACTTTATCAATAGTGAGAAGAGGGTTCAACACAGTCAACTAGATCTACTTACATTAGTTGGCCTATAAACCTTGTCTTTGGGTAACCTAACCCATAAGAATAAAGGAGATATAATGACTCATGAAATAAAATTTAATAGGATTTAATATTAGTAAAGGATTATATTTAGGTATATTTATATAAAATATGGCCCAAAATTGGCCATTTTGACCATAAACCATCACTAAGATGCATAAAATGCATACTCAGCCACCCAAGAGACTCATAAATTTGTTTGTATATTCCTTGAAAAGGTGCATGGTGTAGAATGTATTTTTTAGGTGTTTTATGGGTATATATAATTAAATACAATTGAAGTTTTTTAAGGGAAGAGGCTTTTTCCTATATGAACAATCATTAAGAACCTATCACACCTTAAACCCTCCTAAAACCCTCCTAGTGTCTCAACGTGAGAAATAGACCCTAAAATGCATTAAAATTGATTAATTAAACCTTGAAATGATTTTCATGAAATTAATGAAACTCATAATCACTTTAAAATGGTACTAGTTGGCATGTGAAAAGGTAAAATTATAGAAAATAGTCATAAATGCATGGTTGTAGGTGTGTTTGTGAGTGTTTAAGGTAAGAATTGGTTTAAAAATGAAGAATAAATGTATATAAAGGCTTTAAATAATTTATAAAATTATAAAAACACATATTAAGGTCTCATAAACAGTTATATAATCTCTACAAGTCATCAAGTTGGCCAAGAAGGTGAAAAATACATCATTTGTTAGTCAAAAGACCTATTTACAAGCCTATGAAGCACACGAGGAGAGCTCATTTTAGAATATGGATCTGTCCTAGGTTTTTTTATACCTTATAAAAATATTTAAAATAAATATAACCTGAAAAATTATTGATAAAACACTCCAACTACCTCTCAAGCATATTTAAACACCTAGGCTAGGGTTTTGGCCTTTTCATGATTCACATATCTATATAGGATTTTAGGAGATAAAAATTTGAATAAAGCATGTTCAGGGGATGAGTAAATTGAATAAAATACTAGATTTTTCACACATTTTGGAGTTAGTTTTGGCTAAAACTCTATGCTTAGGCTTAGAGAGTTAATGGAAACCTTACTAGAGAGAGAAAATGGGCTAATAAGTGTACTTTCAATCAAATTTGGGTCCTAAAATTTGGAATGAAGCTAAAATTAGATACTGGGTGACAAAAAAAATATTTATTTCTCCAATATATTATTAAATGATTCTACATAAAGAGGTTTTCATGTTTTCAAGACTATAAGGAATTGAGGCCAAGTGAGGGTTTTTGGTGAAAAACAAGGCCTTGATGAGTGTTTAAGGCCTATAAATAAGTTTTTTAAGGTATAATATGATTTTAAGATTACATAAATGGATATATACTACCTTGGTAATGACAAAATAAGTATTTAACACTTGCAAACAAGGTGATGTGTGAGCTTAGGGATTTCAATACACCTAAAGATTTACTTGATGATTACCAAAAGGATGTTAGTTCGATGAGATTTTAAGAAGATGAAAGGTTTCAATATTAGATCTATAATGTATATAAACATCACTTGATGATCAGTGATGCCACTTGTCATCTCAGAAACCAAGACAAAGGGCAGTTTTGAAGAACAAGTCAAGGTGTGAATTAAGTTTGAAACTCCTTCAACACTTTGAAGAATAAAACATATTTAAGAGATAAATAATTTTCCTTGGATACTTAATGTATCTATTTCAAACTCTTTTCTTGAATGTAACTCTCATGAGACACTTATCACATTTTGAACTTTGCACTTTTCTCTTCTTCTCTCTCACTTTTCTATAAATTAAGCCTTGATAGACTATGCATATATCATCCACTTGGGTATGAAGAAGTCATACCTATTTTAAATCATTTGATCAATGATAAAATTGTATTTTACCTCCTCATTTAACTAGTTTCAATGTGTGTGCATGTCTAGTTGATGTTGTTAGGTCATTAGATTTACTTAATTGACATGTTATCCTTTTCTAGCATTCATATTCAATTTGAATATCTCTCAATAGATCTTGTGAAGTGTGAAAGGTTGAGGGAGTTTTATATTCAATAGTGTCATTTTATGACTTATTGACTAATCATCCTATCCCAAACATCTTTCAATTCCTCCAAAATAAAGTGTTGATGTAGATAGGTAGATTAGGGGTAGTGGTTATTTTAGGTTAGTCTCATGGTTGATGTGTACTTTCATTTAGTTGGTAGTATTCAAACTATTTGGTGCATCACATCCATTATATTAGGTTTCTATATCTTTTCCTAACAATTTAGTAGATTAGAGAATGATCCTAAGTGATAGATCAAGGGTAGCTAGCCCTCTAACCTAGAGATTTAATCCAACATTAGGCCACCCACAACATAGGATTGTCTCCATGTTATTCTAAATTTGGAATGCTTGAAATGCCTTCCAAGGGTGAAAATTTAGGTTGTAATAGGAAATTACAAATATATTCCAACATTAGAAAATAGTTGTTTAATAATTTTTGAGGACATGTATGGATAAGTACATCATGATGTCATTACAAAGGTGTTAGATGACTTTAAAACATCCCTATTCCATAGTATAACTTTCACATTTTCTCTTTAGTATCAAGTATCATCTAAAAATTGAAATGTATAATAAGGCTAAATTAGTTGAGATACCTTACTATTATCAAAATTACCTTAATATCTCCAAATTTATTGTAAATACAATGTGATCAACTTAATAATTTTGCTCCTTCATAAATTTGGTCAACTTTAGATCATGGTTGCTCTTGGAAGGGTCACCACTTTGACTCCTTGAGCATGATTAATCATTGAATTGAATTTACACTTAACCCTAACTTTATCAAAGTTACCTGAAGTAATTATAAATACATCAAAGGATTATAAATAATGACCATTCAATGACTATTTTATTATTTTTAGGAAATTAGATGTTTAATTCCTAAACAATAAATGGGTCTGAGTAGATAACATTAGTCAATAATATGAAATAATTAATCCACTAATTTGTGTAAACAAATGGTATTTCTTCCTTTTCTAAAAATAGTAATGAGTGAGATAAAATATGACTTAGCTCATTCTGGACTGTTACAACTGAGATAAATTTTGATACTAGAGGAACAAGATAGGGACACTATCGTAAACTTAGATATGGACTTCATTTTATGACTGAATACAATCACCAAAGACATGACACCCTACTAGTTGGTGCTATAGTCTTGGTCTTGTTGCTATTGTCCAAAATATTCACATAGATATGACTTTTTTAGGTTTTGTTTTTAGCATCTGTGTGAGCATATGTACCCAATTTCAGATCCTCATTGTTAAAAAAAAACCTTATAGAGCTAATTGTTCATGTGATTGTGTTTTATATTCAATTAAATGGAACTATAGAAAATAGGGAAAATGGGTTAGTGTGTAAAGGATACATTGAATGCACTTCACACCTTGTCTGTGGGCATGCTGCCTATATACCAATACTCTGAGGAGGGATCAAGATATATGTAGTTCTCCCATTGAAGTTCTTGGTGAAATAGTGTGATGAAAATTCAAGTAAATTCCATATAGGGTGTACTTAGATTGACTAAGTATTGGTGTAAAGGTTTGAATAATCTTAAACCACTATTGGATGGTTGTATGTAGATAATAGGGAAGAGTGCTTGAGTACTCTTGCTTATCTATTGTAAATGAGAGCCAACCCTTCTAAATGGAATTTGAATGGCCTTTTATATGGGATTTAATGATCATGGATTAAATGAATTCACATTAGGATGATGTGAATTAAGATAAGGATCCAGGAGAAAATAATTTTTAGAACCAAAACTGTACATGGATAATAATGCTAGAAACAAGACACCTTGAGTTTTAACGTTGTTGTCCAAGATTGAGTGTTATAGTCCACATAGTAGGAAACCTAGGGGGATGGATTTGTCATGGAAAGATTAACTTGAGTTAGTAAGAGTTATGTCTAGAAAGCTATAGATCATTGGGAAATTATGAAAACATGCCTTAGAGGGCCAAGAGAGAAAGTAAAATAGACCTATAGACTGGGTATCATTAGCCATACTCAAGTTAACAAATTTTGCATTTTATATGACTAAATTTCACCCCCACTTTATTTTAGTGATGAAACAAAGTGAAATACTAAGATAAAGTAAAAATAAAAATCATACCTGAACTTCTAAAGGTGAAGCTCATGAAGTTATGTGATGTTGGATGTGAATAGAGAGAGCACAGTGTGAAGTGTGAATTTTCAATGAAAAACATAGAGTAGATCAGTCCTTCCTAGATACCTTATATCTAAAATAATAATTTACAAAATCTAGGTAAGAGAGAGAAGAAGAGAAGGGAATGAGTACACCTCATCGAGTATGTAAATCAATGAAAAACCTATTTGGATACTGGATTGTATTGGGTGTGTGTTATACCAAAAGTAATATCACAAATAGAGTTGAGTACTCAATTCTTTGAAAGTGGATAAAGAATAAAAAAGTAGGACCTTTGGCTCCATCATCACCTACTAAGTGAATCTAATGAATCATGCATATGTAAATTGATTTTTTTGACTATGTGTCTAAACCCTTTGAATACGTGGCTCAATAATACAAAGGTTGGGTAGTCCTTTGGCTCTTAATTTTCCCATGAAGTGAATTAATTAAGTAATACCAGTGTCGAATAGATGTCATATGAGATGGATCTTGAAGCCCATGAATTTATTTTAATCTAACAATGTGGGCATGGATATCCAAATGTATATTGGAAACTAGGCCACTCTTAGCTATTTCAAAATATGGATATTAAGCTTCTATGAAAGCCACTCTAAAACTAGTTAAATAGGCTTATGTGGAAGCCAACTCAGGAACTCGGGTACTTGAAAAGTCAGTCTTATATAAAATCCAAAATTGAAAAAAGATGCCAACCACCTGTAGATGGAGTAAGGTATGAAACTATTGAGAAATTCTTGGAAAATAAACTGAACTCAAAACAAGGGGAGGATCAATGTGATTCACACATTGCCTCCAATCATTGGTGTTTGGAATATGGATTATAATCTAGAATTTATATCAAATACCTAATTTGAAGTTGTAAGTGAGAAGCATCATGCTGCATATGATGCCCCTATATTTTGATTCTCTAAGCAAAAATTATATTGAAACATGTTAAATCTAGACTGTACTAAGCTGTCAAACTTATGATTGAACTTAATTTTTTATCTATTTTTGGAAAAACTAATTTTATTTATATTTGGATAGGAGTGCCTAAAATATGATGCCCTATGTTTTGAAATTGTAGTCCAAATTTATCACTATTATCTGAGGCCAAATTTGATGACTATTTTAGATTCTCTGATGTCTACCGAGTTTGTTTAGCCTAGTGTAATGTTTATATTTTGTTCTAAGTGTCTTGAAAACTAAAATTTTGACCACGAAGAGCTCTGATCTCTATGACAAAACCCCTATTTTTTCCCCCTATTTTGAGGGTAGGAATGAAGACCCTAAAATGACTTCCCTTAAAAGAGATAGCCGTGTAAGTGTGTTATGTTGCATAGATATATGATATATCAATATTTGTATTTAGATATGGTTAGATCAACAGGGGTATGCCTAGATTGATATAAAAATGTAAAGGCATACATAATATACTAATCTAGAATTGAAAGTATTAGTTGTTAGTTGTCAAGGAGGGATGGAGTATGATGTCCATCATGGCATCCAAGAAAGCAAGATAAATTCATGATATGGATCAAGAGATTTCAAACAATCAAAATCAATCAAGTAATAATCACACAAAATAAGAATCAAGAATCATATAATAGTGGCTAAGTGGCCAAGCAAACAAGGGACATGGGCAAATATCACTCATACTAGAAAACATGCATACAAGGCATGTTGAAATGCCACATACACATACAATTAAAAAAATCAAGGTTGGTAGAAGGGCCACAAACACATAAAATATTACATACAAAGTACATTAGAAAATATCCTAAGGTACACACATGAATAGAAACAAAGTACATTGGAAAATGTCCTAAAACACATATAAAGAATGGAACAATAATTGAGAAAATGAAAACTCATCAAGCTACATTAAGAAAGAAAGGAAAGCATGTATATACTAGAAAAATAGAATCACATCTAACTAATCAAAGCAAGAGTGAAAGTATTCAAGACATGTTTAGTATAAGACTAGGTATATACTAAGATATACACAAGTGCTAGATACTAATGAAATGTCAGTATAGTAATCTATATAAAATAGTAAGTAATTTAAATCATCATGATAAATTGAAACATGTAGTATAGGAATGACATAACCTAGATAGTGTAGTCATGTAGAATATGCCCCCAGTGGCTATGTATATCAATTTGTGTCTCGAATGTAGAATTAGGATGCTACCTCAATGGGTAGAGTGAAGCAATCAAAGATTTGGATGTCACTACCCACACTACAAGAATATCAAGTGAAGCATGGTATGTAGATAAATTGACAAATGATAACACAAAATAACAAATGTAAAACTATCATAGTAGTAGCAATGTAAAGTAAGGATGATGCATACAATCAAAATGTTTTTGTGTTTTTGGATATATTTGAATGTTTTTGGTATTTTTGATATTTTATATTATTTTTGTATTTTTTAAATAATCTATGTAGATGAAAGACTAAGAATAAATGATACTAATCGACAAGTCTCAGATGAGACTCCCTATCATAGTGTTATGTATCGAACAAAGGTATCATGCATGATCATGAAGCATGTTGGAAAGGCTGAGACTTTGATTCTAAGAGTTGTGTATGCTATAAATGTTGTAAAATATTTGAATTATAACTGACTATGAGGTCCTTTTATAACTCTAAAAATTAGATGTAGCTATAGTGATATTAGGGACCCATTTGGAAGCAAAAGAAGCTCTCTAAACATGTGTTCTATGTGTAGACACATGAGATCTGAATGACACTACTCTAGGTGTGAATACTATATTTAGAATCTATCTAAAAAATTGAAGTAGTGTAGGTGTATGAACCCTTTGTACTGGTGATGGATGCCTCAACTATGTTAGAATCTTTACCGAAGGAATAACTGTAACTAGTGGGGAAACTAAAACTAGTGGAGAAGCTAAAACTAGTGATTCCAAAGGATATGACTCTGAAGTGGGGAGTGGTAACTCATATGGTACTTGTTGAATTTTTGAATCCATGGGCTATCAAGTAACATATCAAAAACTCTTGCACTCAGAACTATGGTGAAATGTGTGGTCATGTTTGTTGGCCTAATCTATAGAGGAAGCACAATCTCACCTAATGAACTCTATATGTGAGAACTAAATCTGATTATATCTATATCTATCAAAGTGATATCTTGCTTTGAATAGCACAAATGTTGTAATAATATAATAGTGGACATGTTGACACTGGAACCATTAATGATGAGAACACTATGAGATGGTTGATTATGAATATGTGCTCTGATAAAGTGTACATTATAATTTGTATTGTACTCAACAATATCCTAATTTTAGAAGGATATCAAAGGTCTAGTTAGAACCCTAGACTCATACACACCTACTATATCACTCAAAGGATGTGGCTCAACTGAAGGTGCTTGGTATGTAATTGGTGTAGGATTGCGTGTTTTGTGTTGTGAACACTTGATGCATCCCTTTTCTCTTGTTTAAAATGTTGTGTAAATAGATGTAAGAATATTTTCAAAGCTTTATTCTATGTTGCATAAGCCTATGGATGCTCAACTAAAGTTCCAAGATCAAGTAGGTTATCGTCTATCAAGTACTATATCTTATGTCTCAAAATGATGCATCTATTTGTAATGTGGCCTGGTACCATATGAAAATAAAAAAATAAATTATGTATATCACCATGAAAGAGGATTTGTTGGGTAAACTTATTTATTGGGAGGGAGATTTATGATGTTACATTCCAATAATTTCTATAAAACTCTGGTTGGAAAAACTGGTAGATTAGTAAATGCATCCCAAGGAGGTGTTGATAAAACTACACACTGAGAAGGCTCTGAAGCTACATTGAATATTGGTTAATTCTGATTTTTGTTATCATTGACTTTGACCTTGTATGGAACTTTTATATTACTCTTGTTTGTTGTTTTGGAATACTTGTATACTTGAGTTTTCACATTGAAATGAGTTTCAATTCTCTTTCCTTTAATGTGTGACAAAAAAATTTAGTGAAGGAAGAGAGTATTTTGAACATAATAGATTCATGCAATGCTGTTAGAAGTCTCTCTTTGAAGAGATCCTATAACTATCAACTTGCCATGGGGCTAGTCATCTTAGCCAAGATGGTCTTATTCTAAAGCACATAGTTTGTGAGATACTCATTTGATTTATGTTTTTGTTGTGTAGTTAGTGCATAAGAGAGATTATCACCAATTTTGATACTAAAATATGCTAAGGACATGTTAGCTAAAGTATTGAATGCATTGATTGATTGATTGGATAGACTATAGAACCATTATAAATCATAGTCCATGGAAATAGCTTTATAAGTAACCAATCATTTGGTACATAATCAAAGCATGCTACATGAAAGGCTCTCAAATGTGTCTCTTTATTACCCTTGCCATCATAAAGAGTAATATTAGGTTGAAAAAAACCTTATGGCAAGGGTGCATAAGCAATGTGACATGCCAGTGGTATATGTAGAAGAACAAAATAATCCAAAGCTTACGTAGGTCTAGTGGCACCTTGCTCAAGATGTAGCATTTTGGATTGAAGAGATGTTATCTCTTACATAAGGGTTGACACATCAGGGGATAGGGATGTTCTAGTTGTAACTGGTGTTATAGAGGTAGGTTGGGCTACTATAGAGGGTTGTTGAGACATAGTTACCCCCCTAATGTCATTTTCAATTGGTTGTTCTGTGGTTTGAGAAGATTGACCATTGTTTGTTCTTTGTTGTTCCTCTTGTAATATTTTAAGCATGTCATCTTGCATGTTAGTGTGTTTGGATAAGATTTCTTGAAGTTCTCTCTTATCATTTTCATGAAAACTAGTGTATTAGACCATTGTTAAAGTAGGAAAACAATTTGAGAACTGTTTGAATTTTATACAATAATTTGTTATTAGCCAAGTGTTAGAAAAGGAAAATGCTGAATATAGCAAATGCAAAATCCTAAGAACCATTAACAAGAAATTGTATGGAAATGATATGAACTTCACAAACATGTAGGTTGATAGCTCAATAAGTAAAACATGAGCTAGTATATGCAACTAGGGATTTTTTTTTAAAAATATTTTGGCAAAATACTATGAATTTTTGAAATTGGAATTAATTTTTTGAGCTAAGTATACAATTGAGAAATTAGAATTTTAGTGATTTAATGGGACCTAATAGATGCAACTAGGGTTTTGGAAATAAATTATTTTTTGAAAATTTCTATTATTTTATAGAAATTTGAAGTGATTTTTTGATTCTAACATGCAACTAAAACTTTCAAAAATGATTTGAAAATTACTGCCAAATTAATGGGAGCTAGTTGATGAAACTAAGGTTTGAAATAAATTTATTTTAAAATTTACTAAATTTTTTTAAAATTTGAGAGAAATATCTAATTTTAATATTCAAGAAAGAAAATAAAAAATTAATGAGGAAAATCATCTAGGAATTTACCCTAGGGTTTCTAGGGTTTTTATGTGAAATTCGAAGTAAGACATGTTCACCAAATGTTATAATATTTTTGGGAAATTAGAAGTTTAATTCCTAAATAATGAATAGGTTTGAGTAGATAAAATTAGTAAATAATATGCAATAATTAAGACACTAATTTATGTAAATGAATGGTATTTTACCTTTTCTAAAAATAGTAATAGGTGAGAGAAAATATGACTTAGATTATTCTAAGATGTTATAGTTGAGATAGATTTTGATACTGGAGGAATAAGACTAGGATAGTATCACAAACTGAGATCTAGACATCATTTTATGATTGGATATGATTGATAAAAATAGGAAACCCTACTATTTAGTTCTATAATCATGGTCTTTGTTGTTGTTGTCCAAATAATTCATAGAGATGGTTTATTGGGGTTTTCATCACAACTTCTATGTGAGCCTGCGTACCAAATTTCAAATCCTCATTATTAATGAAACTTATTATAGATCTGATTCTTCATATGATTATGTATTTTATAGAATTAAATTTAACTTTTGAAAATAGGGAAAAGTGGTTTGTGTGTAAAGTATATTATATTTTTACTTCACACCCCATGTGTGGGCACATTGCATAAATATCAATACTCTAAAGAGGGATCAAGTTATAATTAGTTCTCCCATTGAAGTGCTTGGTGCAATAGTGTGATGAAAATGTAGGTAAATGGAAAATTGGGTGAATTTATAATGATTAGGGACCAATGTAAAGGTTTGAATAAGCTTGAAACACTATTGAATCACTCTATGCAAATTTTAGGGAAGAGTGCTTGAGTAGTCTTGCTTATATTCTTCTTTCTCTCTTGTAAATGAGTGCCAACCCTTCTTAATGGACTTTGAATGACCTTTTATAAGAGATTGAATTATCATGGTTTAAATGAATTCATATTAGGATGACATTAATTAGGACAAGGATCTAGGAGAAAATGACTATTAGAACCAAAATTACACGTAGATAATAACACCATAAATAAGACACCTTGAGTTTTAGTAATGTAGTCCATGTTTGGACACTATTGTCGAGGGTGTAGGAAATTATGGGGGATGGATTTGTCATGGAAAAATCATCCTGGGACAATAAGGGTTCGATTTGTAAGGTAATAGATGACTAGGAAACTTTGAAAACATGCATAAGAGGGTCAAGAGAGCAAGTAAAATGGACATCTATATTTGGTGTCATTAGCCATACTGAAGTTACCAAATTTCACATTTTATATGACTACAATGAAAATAAAAAGTGATTTAACCTTACTACTCACTAGACCATCCTAGAAGACATCGTAAGTTACAAAAGAAGACATAACACCTATCATCTTAGATCATTAATGATTAATGAAAGACCTCCATAATGGATATCAACAAATTGAAAATCAATTAAATCAAAGTTTCTATTTTGTATTGCCTATAATTGTATAATAAGTACTAAATCCTTGACTATGCATACTGATCTATTTTGGGTTTGGATTTCTATGTGTAGGAGGCGGATCAATTATCATATAGTGTTATGTGATCATAATACATAAACATTGTGCTGAACATGTTGAATTTTCCTCTTTTCACTTACTTAACATAGCCCTTCAAAATAATAAAATGAGAAGTTTACCAAGAAAAGTTAGTTGAATCAAGATACCACTTGAGGAGTCATGAATACATATATTATAGGTTTGGAATCAGAGTAAATGTAGTTCTCTTATGAATATGAGTGGAATTTAAAGTGATATATTCATCTCATCTTTATATTGAAGTGTAAGATATCTATAATAATATTCACCTAAACCATTTTTTTGTACACATTGATGATGTCACAAAGCTTGAAAAATAATGAAGTATTAAGGTGAAAGATCCATCATTATTACAACACTGTATTTTATAAATATGGCTCAACATTGAGAATGAAAGATCCCTTATTCATGGTAGACAATTATGTCACTTGACACATCTCACTTGATAAAATCATTAGGATTAATGTGTGTAAATATGTATCTATAGGATAAGACATGTGAAGTATAACTATAAAATTTAAAAAAAAAACTAAAAAAACTAAAAAAACTAAAGTCATGATCAATAAAATAATGTGAAGGTGGGAAGGACCCCCAAAAACATAGAGGGCTAATTTGACAAGTAACCTTAGCCATCCATGATGAATTTGGTTAGTTTTTAAATATGAATCAATAGAAATAGATGATCAAAATAAATTTAGACTGTACATAAAATGGATGACCAAGACAAAAATGCTAAAAAAATAAAATCAAATAAGATATTAACGATACATAGAGGGCCAAAGGCTAGATAGAAATCAATGTAGTATAAAAAGTTTAAAAATATAACCAAATATACACAAGTAGACCAAGTATGACTAAACATAGAAAAGACAAAAATTAAAATGGTCTTCTACCTAAGCCCAATATCTACATAATCCCCTAGTTCTATGTGTATATGTGATGTGAATGCATGTATTAGACTATTTATCATTATTTCATCAAGACATTTTAAACTAACACATATCGAATATAAAACACATTAATATTCATGAAAGGTTGAAATAGGTTATGTTGTAACCCTACCAACTTAATTAGTTACAGAGAATAAGATTTAAAAAAAAATGAAAACATACCACCATCACCATAACATGTGAGTAAGCATAATAAATTCTATCACTACTAAACAAGTGCATAAATTAGCACGATAAAAGAGTGAAATATCTTGTTTTACATGTATATCAAAATTCAACATGTATATATAAGCCACAACATTACTAAAAGGAGACATAAATTCTCACCAGTTACATACCCACTATAAATAAAGAAAATGGTATTATCTCTATACACATGCCTTAATAAAAAGTGGAAATTATACATTTATAACTTTATATAACTTGTGGCTACACACAACACATTCCTCTGACTAAACTAATATTCACTCCAAATATCCTAATGTGGTTAGTAAAAAAGTCACTGATTTTAGGGGAAAATAAAGATGGATGATAGAGAAAAAATAAAGTAACATGCTGCAATGTATCCATTCCATCCATGCTCATGATCTCTAATATCTTTTATGTTACTATGAATGACGAGTTAATAGAATCTGGGTATAAATATGTTTGTATTTATGCTTATCCAACTAGTATTATAATTTTGTGATTTTTGTCTCAAGATTTTGGGCATCAAAATTAGAAAAAACTTATATCAACTTATTGTTTCCAATACTCTTGAAAAGTCAAAAAAAAACATTGAAGAGATTAATTAACTCATATTTTAAGATGAATTAGCTTAAATTGTTGATAAAAATTAATGACGACTGATATTTATCTTCAAAAATTATTGGCACTTAAAATAAATATAAAAGTATTTTATTTTTCAATAACACCTATATATTTATATAGATTTACAACCAATAATTCACTTTATTAGATGTAGAATATACCTTTAAAAATAAGCATTACAAGTCTGACTTAAAAATGTATCTATATGTATAATAATAATTTTTTTTCTTAGTCTAAAAAAGGCCAATACATCTTGGATTTACAATACATACTAACATAGACTGTAATCTCACACAAACTATATGTAGAGAATGATAATTAAATCTATGTATTTACCAATCATGATTCCATTACAATCTAAATCACTATTCATATGCCCCATAGCCTTCAATGCTATAAGTATATGCAAGATTTTGATCTTAGATTATCGTATATTCATAAAAAATAATAAAATTGGGGGATTTATTAATAATTTTTTATTTTTTTTAATCCATTCTTAAAATATTATAAAATTGGAAGTTATATGAATGTAATATAAGGTAGAAGTAAATTACCCTTTTTTATCATATTATTTTCCCACACTTTATAGTGTTCTTGTGACAAATCACAAGGCCATGAGCCAAAGATGATCACCTTCAAAATAAAAATAATAAATCTTATGGTAGTGAAGTAGATGGATATGAGAAATGGATGGGAACCATGAATAACAATACATGGGATTTCAATAACATTTTCACAATAAAATATATATATATATATATATATATATATATATATATATATACAGTCAAATAAGAATGTTAAGAAACCCTTTTCAAATCTATATTTTAAACCAATAATGTGAGCTGAGGGAAGGGTTTGGTTGAGTTAATGTAGGAATTTAAGATACAAAACCTAGCATATATGCTCTATTTATAGAATGGAACAAGGAGACAAGATGATTTATTTGATTTAATGGTGTAGGTACTATCTCCTCGTGTGAAATAAAGCTTGAGATGTCACTCATAAAAATAATGAATTGGTAATTACACATAGAATGGTTGAATATGAATACACACTCTAGCATATATATCAAATGAATGTGCATAACAATCTATAAAACTCAAAAATTAAGTAATGAAATACCTGTATCTCTACTCTCTTTATATAAAAATAAACTCCATAGAGTAAACCAAGGAAGAATAAAATGAATTAAATTCTATTCAATCCTCCAAATTCAATTCTTAATAATAACCTATATAGGAATAAACCATAAAAAATAAAGAAAAACATTTTTAGCGGTTCAATTCTAATGCATGTACTAATAAAATAATTTATATTTCCTCAAGATAAATTAATCAGTTGAGGGCCTCATTAGTCATATTTAGGTCACTTGAGACATTTGAAACTTTTACATAATAAGGTTACAAACCCTAATAACATGAGGTTACTTGTGAGGTACTAATGTCCACTAAGGTGTAGTGATTTCGATATAAAAAATAAATTATTTTTCAATTTATGAGATAAGATCATAGATGACATCCAATATCAAGTAAAAATGGTAAAGTATGGTTTTTGTAGCATTATATTTAGGAATAATAATCATGCCTATAATACATGAATTGGTGAGTGGTGTCCTCAGAGTTATGTTATAATAATATTGAATAAGACTACTTACTGATTGTCCTACATTTGAGTCACAATTTGGATCCCAAATTAATTTGGGTGCATCTTAAAATAATTTTTAATTAAAAAAATAAAATAATCCTAAATAATTACTTCCCAAAAACCCATATTGTGACCTTACATTTTATCCAAAATAATCAACAACTTTGAAAATTTCATTTTTTCCCAAACTTAAAGTCCTCAACCCATGTGGGTCATCATATCATTGGGGACTCTATAAAATTACAATATGAACATTTTGAATAAAAATTTAACCATTCAACCTTGTGCAACCCTAGGTCATCAGATCTCGCCACTTTTGAAATCCACCCAACCCACATGGTTCATCATATCATACAAGACACTATAAATTTACAACATAAACATTTTAAATAATAAATTACTCACTTTACTTTAGTGGAACCCTAGGTAGATGAATCTCATCCATTTTGAAATTCTCATCCATAACGCTTCTTTCTATCTCATTCTACATGTTATAATGATGTTGAAATCTACAACTAATGATTTCATAGGTAATGATCAAATATGACTACACATTCGAAGACAAAGATCTAATGAATAGGCACAAAAATATCTAAAAATCAAAATAGGATTATAAAAAATTACTCCAAATTCTAGTTTTAACTTGATTATATATAAACATAACTACTAAAAATAAGTTATATTAAATAATCTAAAATAAATTAAATTAAATATTTATGTTATGGCTATGTTGCTACCCTTGTTACAAAAAAACTCTCTCTCTTGAGAATTTTTCTAAGTGTTAGGTTTAAAGTTGTAAACCAAGGCGGAAAAGGATGAATTAATTGTCATAAAAACATACAAAATTATCCCTTACTAAAAATTAAACCAACATAATAATAATGTATAGAAGGAAAAGGTGAAAATAACAATAGAAAACCCTTTTAGTGACTCGATCAAGACACCTATGTTTGACAATATTTTTTCAATCAGATCCTAAAATATTTAGCATCAAAATAATTTGAGTGATGTTGGATTTAATTTTAGTTCCTCCATAAAAATATAAAGAGTTTCACTAAATTTATCCTTATAAAGCTTGCTTAATTCGTAGTGAAAATGAAAAGAATTAGATAAGTTTATGAAATACCTGCATTGCAACTAAATTCTGACTCTCTTCATGTAAAAAATATCTCCCATCATAATCTTCAAAAATATTAGGTGGAAGAGGCTAAACCAAGGTGGCATAGGAGGATGAATTTTTTGTAGGAATTTTGTCGAGATTCATACTAGTCATGTCAATCCTCCATTTAATGTGTATAGACACTGTGAAAATTACAATACACATTTTTAATGTGTGTTATTGCATTTAAAATATTGGGAAAACATTAAATATTTTTTAATTAAACTTTTATGCATCTAATTTTATAGTTTTTAATTTTTTTGTCCCTAAAATATCTACCATGGATTAATTTATTTCCAACTTTTATCGTAAAACAATCCAAAGTTACAAATAAGATCTTAAATGTTTAAATTCTAAATAAATAGTCACCCTTTAGTTTTTATTGAAACATACAAATTTTAAACATTGATAAGGTTTCAATAATTTAATTCACACAAAATAATTATACTTGAATGGATAAATACTACATTTTTTAAGCACATGTTAAAGTAAAGGGAAACCTATAGTACCCTTTAGAGACAAAGAAAAAAAAAGATACCTTTATTATTATATCCAATATTTTAATTTCTAAACAATGTTAAACTTAGAAATAAATAATATATTTATTTAAATATAGGAATGTCAATGCAAATTACTTACATGAGGTGAAAAATCTAACACTATGCATTCCATATGTACCAAGAAAATAATTTAAGATACCTCTCATTAAATTAACTAGTTAAGAGCCTCACTATCCATATCTAGGCCACTAGTTCGATCTCTCAATTGAGACAATTTTAAATATTTTATGCAATAAGGGTGAAATCCCTCATAGCATGGGGTCCCTTATAAGGTACTCGCATCCATTATGTCATAATAAAATAAATACATTTTTATTTTATTTGTTGACGTAAAGGCACATATGAAGTCCCAAAGTGAGTAAAAACATAAATGATAGATTTTATAAAATAATATTTAAAATAATAATCATCCCTATATTACAAGAATTTATGAGTGGTTGCTTCAAAGTTATGCTACAACAATAATGCATAAGACTTGTTAGCAATTGGTCACAAATTTGAGTGACAATCCATGTATTGAACAAATTTGGATATACCTCAAAAGTATTGCTAATTTTCAAAAAATAATCAAATTGTACTTAATACTCACTTCCCAAAACCACCTTTTTTCACTTTTTGCATTGCACAAGATCATTCACAACTTTTAAATTTTCACTTTGCCCTCAACCATAACACACTAAACCCATATGGCTCATCATATCATAAATGACCTTATAAATTTACAACATGAAAATTTTAGATAATACAATACTCATTTAACCTTAGTGCAACCTAGGTCGACAGATCTCACCATTTTTAGAATCCACCAAAAACCACATGGCTTATCATATAAAAATAAATTCTAAAAATTTACATCATGTACATTTTAAATAGAATAATTATCCATTAAGTGGAACCCTAGGCTGATAGATCTCACCCATTTCAAAATCCACCCCTAAAATGCTTCTCTCTCTACCATTACTAGTGTCATACTGACATTAAAAGATATAACTAATGACTTTGACTACAAAGGGAAGGCTTGCATATGACTACACACTCAAGCATAAATATACTAACGAATAGGTAACACAATCTCTAAAAGTCAAAATAGAATTCTAAGACAATAAATAAAATTTTATTTTAACTCCAATATACATAAACACAACTGATAAATGTAAGTTAAATAATATACAATAAGATTGAATAAAATACTTGGGCTTAAGTTACCTTTCTTCTCTCATTGTGGAAAACACGTCTCCCTTGATAATATTTTAGAGTCTTAAGTGGAACAAAGTAATCCAAGTTGTTAGAGGATGAAATACTTATCATAGAGGCCATAAAACTTACCTCCAACTACAAATGACAACAACATAATAATAAGATATAGAAGGAAAAAATGAAAATAGTAAAGAAAAACCCTTTAAGTGACTTGATCCTAATATTTACCCTTGATATTTTCAACATATATTTGATCCTCATAATGATTGAATTATCATAGAACCTTAATTTGATATGAAGATGCAATAAAACCTATCATAGATCGTATAATAAGCTAGTTCTAATAAATCAATACACAATAATTCTTTAGGTTTTATATTTACTTTGGTGATATTTCAAAAATATGGTTCACATGGATAAGTAACCTATAGAAAAAATTCTAAAAGAAACATGCAAAAGGACTTTAAAATAAATACACTTTAAAAAGGTAATTATAATCCCAAGGTGCTAATAATAGGACAAACTAGAACAAGTAATTACTCATTAAAAATAATAGCAATGAAATGACAAAGCAGGTTGGAATATGACACACGTAGATTAAGAACTAAAAATTTAGGACTAGATGTGGGTTGTGTAGGAATATGTAAAATATAGATGTTAAAATTTTAAAGGACATATTAGGTATATAACCTATTACAATTACATGTATACTAGGTAGATTCATAAACTTTTTTAATCCATACTATATGTTATTGTTGAATACGTCCTCAACCACTGAATCTATACTATTCTCTATTTTGGATTCTTGATTTTTCTATGTAAGTGTAGTATCTAATTTTGTATAGTGTTTTGTGATTTTTAAAATTAGCTAAAAGATATAATGAATCTTATATAATGCATAAATAAGAGATAAAATAGTAATAGTAATAAATAATAACTATATATCTGAGACAATAATAGAAATGAATAAATAACTCAAATATGCTAAATCACTCTAATAATTCAATATTAATTTGATATAGAATACATAAATAGCCATTTCTTATATAGAGAAAGGTTTGTAAGATAAATATCAGTGAACTCACACAACACTTTTAGTCCAACTGATATCTAACTACAAAAAATATTGGAGTGCAAATCAACACTAACAAGATAGGTGTCCAACTTATGTATATTATCAACACCAGTTGACTAATAATTAATCAATCTTATCCTATCTTACCCTAAATAATGGAGTGGAACTCCACTGTAAGAAGATAGGTGTCTGAGTTGAGTACTAGCTAAGCAAGCTTATCCTATCTGGTGCAAATTATTAACAAACATAATGAACTAATTATAATAAATAATTAGTGCATCAATATAAATAATAAATACAAGTAAATGGAATAAAAATAAATAAATTCACCAACACCCACCCAAAATTAAAGGGATATGCGGATAAGAGTTTTTATAATGTGTAGCCATATTAGGTACACTGTACAAATAGATGACGAAAGGAGAAAACTTGAAGGAAAAAATTCCTCCTCAAAGTGAAGGTATAGGAGACCCCCCTCAAGATTTGATGTCCCCTAAATAATTAATGTCCTATACCCCCAAAAGAGATTATAAGTGAAGATACTTTCTCCTGGTGAAAGGTTTGGTGCAGATATCTATAATCTACTCCTATGTAGGACAATATTGAAGATTAATAATCTCCACCTAAATCAGCTCCTTGATAAAGTGCATATGGATCTCTATGTATTTGGTTCTCTAATGATGAACTAGATTCTTTAAGATCTGGATAGTGCTTTGGTTGTCACAGTAGATGATTGATGGATTCCAAAATGGAACACCAAGCTTAACGAGAATATTCTGAAGCCAAATAGCCTAAGTAGTGGTATTAATAACACTATGATACTCAACCTCTATATATAAAAGAGAAATAATATGTTTT